>CAUYQG010059349.1:0-82608 GCA_963574415.1 Tarsius wallacei | reverse complement strand
GATTCTGCTTGGTTCCATGCAGATGGGACTGACTCCGGCCTTTGGTTAGCTGGCACTAAGACAAGGGTCCACTTCAGGATCTACAGTTGGGTCTTCCAGTGGGCAAGCCTGTTACCAGGTACAAAAATGTGTATGGCTCCCGGTAGGTCCCTGTGAAGACTCCCATCATAGAGCCCTGGGCAGGTAGGACATCCCTTGGGCCACAGCTGAGCAGTGATGCTTCAAGGTCCATGGTTGGGACCAAGGTATGTAGGCCTGCATCTGATGACACAGATGCATATGTCTCCCTCCAATTCCCTAGGCAAGAGGGTTGTTCTTGGACTGTAGATGAGCCTGGAACCTGATTACCATATCACTTCAAGATCCAAAGTTAGATTGTAGTCAATGGACCTGCCTTTGGGGGCATCCATGAGTATGTACCCCCTGATCAGGCAAGTTAACAGCCTAACAAGTCACCCAAGGAAGCTGGAAAAGCAAGACCACCGAAACCCTAATTTCAGCAGAAGAATCCAGATCACCAAAATAGAAGCCCAAATATGGGACACAAAAGACAAAAATTTAATAGGAAAAAGCAAACAGAACAAAAAGGTGGTTCTTCGAAAGGATAAACAAGGTTGATGGAGTCCTAGCTAGACTGACCAAGAAAAGAAAGAAAAAACCCAAATAAACACAATCAGAAATGCAAAAGATGAAGTCACAATGACCCTGAGGAGATACAAAAGATTGTTAGAGATTACTGGGTACACTTGTAGGGAGGCAAACTTAAAAAACTAAATGAAATCAAGGACTTTCTGACATCACACAACCTCCCCGGGTTGAACAAGAAAAAACTGAGTCCCTAAATAGACTAGTAACAACTCAGGAAATCGACTATGTCATAAAAAAACTACCTACAAAAAAAAAAGCCCTGGACCAGATGGCTTTCCAGCAGAATTCTATAAAACGTACAAGGAGAAAGTGATACCAATCCTATTGAAAGTATTCCAGGCAATTGAGAAAGGTGGAACTCTCCCTAAATCATTTTATGAAGCTAACATCACACTGATACCCAGACCGGGTAAAAATCCAACAAAGAAATAGAACTGCAGGTCAATATCCTTGATGAACATAGATGCTAAAATTCTCATCAAGATTCTAGCAATCTGGATCCAACAACACATCTGAAAAACCATCCAACATGACCAGGTAGGCTTCATCACTGGGATACAGGGCTGGTTCAACATGTACAAGACCATAAAAGTAATTAAATACGTCAACAGATGTAAAAACAATAACCACATGATTATATCATTAGATGCAGAAAAAGCTTCTGATAAAATTCAGCATCCCTCCTTGATAAAAACCCTCAAACATCTTGGCATAGATGGAACATACCTCAAAATAGTAAGAGCCATCTATGAGAAACCCACAGCCAACATACTGCTAAACTGACAGAAATTGAAATCATTTCCCCTGAAAAACAGAACAAGACAAGGATGCCCACTCTCATCCCTCCTGTTCAACATAGTATTGGAAGTCCTAGCTAGAGCAATCAGACAAGAGAAGGAAATCAGGAGTATCCAAATAGGAAAAGAGAAAGTTAAGTTATTCCTCTGCAGACTACATGATTCTACACCTCGAAAACCCAAGAGAATCTATCAAAAACCTCCTTGCACTAATAGAGGCCCTTGACAAAGTCTCAGGGCATAAAATAAATGTGCAAATGACAGTCGCATTCCTCTACACCAAAAGTAAACAAACAGAAACTCAAATAAAAACACAATCCCATTCACAATAACCACACAAAAAATGAAATACCTTGGCATCCTCCTAACCAGAGAAGTGACAGACCTATACAACATAAAATACAAAACATTGCTCAAAGAAATCAAAGATGAAACAAACAAATGGAAAAATATTCAATGCTCATGGACAGGAAGAATCAATATTGTTAAGCTGTCCATCCTACCTAAGGCAATCTACAGATTAAATGCAATACCCACCAAATTACCAGCATCATTCTTCTCAGACCTGGAAACAACAATACAGAAATGCATATGGAAACATAAATGACCACAAATAGCCAAAATATTCCTCAGCAAAGAAACAAAACAAAACAAAAAACAAAGTGGGAGGTATCACACTACCAGATTTTATACTTGATTATAAGGCTACAATAATCAAAGCAGTCTGGTATTGGTACAAGAACAGGCATATGGACCAATGGAATAGACTAGAGATTCTGGAATCAAAACCTTGATTTCTCAACCAACTCATCTTCGACAAAGTCTCCACCAACACCCACTGGGGAGAGGAGAACTTATGCATAAATGGTGCTGGGAAAACTGGCTGACCACATGCAGAAGATTAAAACAAGACCCGGCCATTGCCTTGCTAAGCTATGGTGTGGCCATGTTTTCTTAAACTTTGGCCTCCTCCCCTTCCTTGGGGAGATGAATCACCTCTTTCTCTCTCTTTTTAATTACTTTCTAAATAAACTATATTTTCTTTTTTTTTGAGTTGGAGTCTCACTCCGTCACCCAGGCTGGAGTGCAGTGGCACACTCACAGCCACTCCAGTATCGACTTGCTAGGCTCCAGTGATCCATCTGCCTCAGCCTTCCAAGTAGCTGGAATTATAGGCTCACACTACCATGTCAGGCTAAATTTTGATTTATTGTAGAGGCAAGGTCTTGCCAAGTTGCCTGAGCTGGTCTAGTACCCTCAGGCTCAGGCAATCCACTTGCCTTGGCCTCCTAAAGTGCTGGAATTACAGACTGAGCCACCGAGCCTGGCCAAACTATATTTTCTAATCTAAAACAAACAAACAAAAAAACCCCAGACCCGTACCTATCACCATACAAAAAATCAACTCTAAATGGATCAAAGACCTAAATATAAAACCTCAAACTGCAAGAACTTTAGAAAATGCAGGAGACACCCTTATGGATATTGGAACTGACAACCAATTCCTAATCAAAACCCAAGTGCCTATGCCCTAAGGGATAAGATAGCTAAATAGGGCCTCATCAAACTGAAAAGGTTCTGTAAAGCAAAAGAAACCATTGAGAGAGTGGGGAGACAGACCAAAGGCTGAGAAAAAGTATTTTCCCACTGTGTATCTGACAAAGGCTTAACATCCAGGATCTACAAGCAACTCAAACAGCCAAAAAGAAAAAAACAAGCAGCCTCATTACAAGGTGGGCAAAAGATATGAATAGTCAGTTCTTAAAAGAAGACATACGAGCAGCCAACCAATACATGAAAAAATGCTCGGTCTCACTAGTCATCAAAGAAATGAATATTAAAACCACACTGAGGTGCCACCTAACTCCAGTCAGGATGGCCGTCATCAGTAAGTCAAGAAACAACAGAGGCTAGAGAGGATGCAAGGAAAAGGGAACATTTCTATACTGTTGATGGGAGTGTAAATTTGTACAACCTCTGTGGAAAACAGTTTGGTGATTCCTAAAAGGTCTAAAAATCAACCTTCCATACAACCCCAAAATCCTCCTTCTGGAACTATACCCAGAGGAAGTCAAATCACTCTATGAAAAAGATACATACATACACATGTTTATTGCAGCATTATTCACAATCGCCAAAACATAGAACCAATCGTGGTGCCCATCGAAAGATGATTGGATTAAAAAGTGTGGTGCATATACACGATGGAATACGACACAACCATAAAGAAGGACAAAATTGTAAACTTTGCAGCAACTTGGATGGACTTAGAGTTCATAATTCTGAGTGGTCTATCACAAAAACAAAGAACTGAGTACCACGTGTTCTTTCTTTCAGGAAATCAATAATAATTTTCACTCATAAATGGACCTTGAACAATTATCATAATATGATAAGAAAGGGATCGGCTGTAGTGGGAAACTGCTGGGGGTGGGGTAGATTGGAAGTAGTGGAAAACTACCAGGGGACGGAGATGCACATCTCCTCAACAAGGGTCCCTGTGTGAAGAACCTTTGTGTACATAAAACTGAATTGTACTCCTACCCACATCTTTAAAATAAAAAACTTGTAAAAGAATAAGATAAAATACCAGTATATGTTTGTATGTGTATGCATATGTGGATGTGCATGTATATTCACGGTCTAAATTTAAAAGTATAAGTTTCCTAGGTAAAATAAAAGAGGGGAGAAAATTTGAGAAAATGGGTAGGAAACGGTGTCTTATACAGAAGGCAGGCAAAAACATAAACCGTAAAAGGCCTCAGGGACCCTAACTGGGCCCAGGCCCCTCTCTCTGGGGTCTTTGGTCTGAAAGACAAGTGTTTTTGTTAAAATTTCAGCAGCTGGTGCCTCCTGTGCCGTGACTAGGCTTTTTCCAGAGTGAAGCTGCGATATAAGCAGGCAGAGCCTCACTCTGCTTATTTTAAGCTCCAGGTTATTTCTCTCATCCAAATCCTGCCTGCTTTGGTTCAATCACTGGGTCTTCTTATTGATGCATTTTATAATTTATAGTTATTTTCAAGATAATACTTAGGGCATACCTCTCTTGGGTCAAATCTGACACAGAAGTGTTCCCTGCCCCCATCTCGCTTTCAGGAAATCAATCCATTTTGGCATTTGGTGGTGTTTAGAAAATGTACTTACATTTGGGTGATGTCACGGCAAAGGCATTACATGCTTCACACTTGGCTTTCCACTCTTTGGTCAGTAGTTCTTCTCCCCTACGAATCACTCACTTGGTCCTGTTATCTCACCAACGGCTGCATGCAATTGTGGAAGAGTACCACAGTGCCTCAGGCTCAAGGTTTCTCTTCAGAAAAGAAAAATGACCCTAGAAACCGTTTTCTCTATTTTAGCTTCAGTTCTCACAGGCTACGCTTCTTTTCCAGACACCGTGGCAATGAGAAAATTAAACATTTTCCATCTCATTCAGATATTTTTCTAGGAACTGGAGATATGCAGTTTAAGCAGGCAAGCTTTTTTCTGGATTAAATTTAGAAAACCTGTTAACCTCATATGGGTATGCAAACTCTTCCTCTTTTGGCCTTCTTGAGTTTCCAGTTTTTCAGCGGAACTTCCTGAGCAAAATTGTCCTTATTTTCCCTTCCTTATATTATCTCCCTTTGTAGAGGAGCAAAGGTCGCTTTTGTGGTATAACCACACTTCTTTAAATTCATTCAGTGATATTTATAACGGGTTTTAATGCCCTATTGTTCTCAGGGAAAATGATACTATATTAGATACTTCCCTTTACAATGGAAGACCCAATTCTATTTCCCTAAGATTAATAACAAATTTGTAGTATTTAATTTGAAGTCTCCAAGGTGAAAAACATTTTTTTTTGAAATATTTAGCTATTCAGTGCCTAATTTTCTTTTTTAGTCTTTGTTAATGAAGTTTGTCTCAAATTTTTTCCTAAATCACAGTTTGTTACTCACTTCCAGTTTGTTTAATTGCTTACATACTCTTCTTTTATGTGTCCTGCTTTTACTACAGGTCAATTAAATATCATTTTCTTCTCCATTTTTAGCCAATCAAGATCTGTTTTTACTTGTATATGTTCTTTGTACTTAGCATGCATAATGCATAATTGGCAATAACCGGAAAATTTTCTTTTACTACAGAAAACATAAATCAGGACCCTTCATCCACTTGGTATGTAATTCTTGGCTGATTTAGTTAGCAGTTTATGACATTTGAACATAGAGTGCTTGTGCCTTTACTCTGATGTCAAAATGAATACGAGGTCGGCAACTGTGGCCTTTGCATCAATGCTTTTGTTTGCGTTCACTGGTATCTGAGCTTTTCAGTACCATGCTTTTGCAAAAATCATGCTTGGAAATATTGGGATCACATTACTATGATCACTTCAGCATTGTACTTTTCAAGCGAATCTGGACTGTCTGCTTACACTCCCATAGCAGACACTCAACAGTGAAACAATCGCGTGTAATGAATTTTAGTCTCAATTCATTGAAACACCAAATTATAATCAACTAAAGTAATATAGAAAAATATGCATTTCAAGAATAAAGATAACTCTTAAGCAACTGAGGAAATTACCAAATGAATGCTATGACGAGAGAGTTGGTATCTAGGCTACAGATTTTTCAATATTTTAAAATTGTGTTAGTGACTGCCTTATCCAGATTCACATCAGTGTAGTCAAGCTTAATGAGAACACAATAAAAATATTAAGTGTTATAATCGAATAAAGGTTGAAAATGAGCAGAAGATCTAAATCAGGGGTCCCCAACCCCAGTCTATGGCCTGTTTGAAACCTGGCCATATGACAAGAGGTGAGAAGCCAGCAAGGGAGTGAAGCTTCTTCTGTATTTACAGCTGCTCCCAGGGGCTCGCATGACCGCCTGAGCTCTGCCTCCTGCCAGATATCAACAGCAGCGTTAGATTCCCAAAGGAGCGGGAGCCTAGTTGTGAGCTGTGCACACGAGGGATCTGAGTTGCACGCTCCTTATGGGAATCTCATTCCGGCTGCTCTGAAGTGGAGCTGGAGAGGGGATGGCAGTGCCGGGGAGAGGTTGCAAACACAGATGAGCATGAGCAGTGAGGTTTGATTGTGCAGAGACCGTCGTAATCCAGTTGCTTGCAGACTCACATCAAAGCCCTATCCGTGAGCTGATGGACTTCAAGTGTACCGCCTCATCTGGTGGCAGGTTTTAAGTCAGAATCCGACACTTATTTTAGTCCACGTGTGGCCTGCCCATTATGTTATTTACCACTTTCCTCCGTGCCTCTTTCCTTTTTAATGGTGAGTTGTATAGTTATTTCATTACAAATGACCCTGTAATCATAATGGAAGTCAAAAGTGCACAATAAATGTGATGTGTTGGAATCATTCCGAAACAATTCTCTCCACTCCCTGGTCTGTGGAGTCATTGTCTTCCACGAAACTGGTCCCCGATGCCCCAAAATCTGGGGACCACTGATCTACATGGTACCTACTAGGGAAAGTGTTCATCAACGATATCACTTATCTGAGTTGTCTGTGCATTACCTACGAAATGATACTACATTGAACACACAATGTGAAAGTGACAAAGAACGATCTCCTGACATTTACATCATAGAAGCCAAATAGAACTTTGAGTTATGAGTCTTACTGTCGTTGATCATTTCTCACACGCCATTCCTGGCTTTTAGAGTCTGTGGCATGAAGGTGATTTAAATTAGCGAGTGCTTTAGTGAGAGAATACTCAGGCGAGAACAAACTATGCTTTGCATTGATTTTCTAAAAACACAGAAAAGTAAATTATGAAGTGACTTCAGTTTCTCATGATTCTCCTAAATGCTCTATGAAGTCATGAGACTATGTTTCCCTTTTAAATGCTGATACGATCTGGAACGCATTCTTGTCCCTCTTCCTTCTCTGTAGCAGTCCACCTACCAAACTTCATCTGCAAAAGGGCTTTAATTACTGCCCACGAAATTACCTCGCTTGACCTTCGTCCGACCAACAAACCTCCGAGGGCTAGTGGTATCTCAAAATTACCCAATCATCTTGACCTCATATTTTTAATCTCCCTGTGTAATCCAAAGCTGCTCCGATTACTCCTGGTTATCCTGTCATCAAAATTCTTCCTGCCACTCAGTTGTTTCCCTTCAGATCCAACTTGTAACAAATTCTTAGTTTTATCGCTAAGTGTCCCTGACTTCTCTCTCCTTTTGACTATTTCCCCTGCCAGAGCTTTAATTCTTTATCTTCCATCACCTGGATTGCTGAAATCGAAAGAAAAATGTAACCATGTCAGCTCATTCATTCTATGCCAAATATCCGTTGAGTGCCCACTCCGTTCCAGATTCTGAACAAACTCTGAGAATAAAAGAGTGAAACCAGCCCTGTATCTGTTGTCGAGACTAGAGTTTTCTGTGTGAAAACCATGACTAGGATTTACTGTCCGTGCAATAGAAACCAAGCACTTTACATCGAGTATCACTAAACATCACAATGATTCTACAGGGTAGGCACAATGATTAAGCCCCTTCTAAGGAGCGATTAAATGGCATTCTCTGTTTTAGAGATAACATTCACACCGTTGTCTGGCTCCAGTGCTATTTGCTTTCCACTATGCTGCTCAAGTTCAATTTGCAATGCTTTTCTATGCCTTTCTACGTTTGAATAACCCATTCAGGCAGCCTGGAATACTTTTCATCTCACGGGTCACCTCATGAACTCTGATTTGCCTCTTAAAGCTCAGCCTATGCGCCATGTCCTCTAACTAGCCTTCCATGATTGCGCCAGGAAAGTTTACGCAGAGTGTGCCCCAGAAACTCGAGCTTATAGCTAGAAAAAAAACAGATTTCATCGCATTTGAATTATGTCCTTGTTTGTCTCACTCTCACTATCGTAAACTCCGGGAAGATAGAGGCACGGACGCATTTATCCCAATGTTCCTATCTGCCAGTGTGGTGTAGATCCTTAGTTGATTCTTTCAGTGTAGTTTGGGCCAAGGGAAGCTCTTCTGAAATGCCCATGATCCACTTTCTGCCTACTCCCTCTTGCCTTTCCGATCTCACCTCCCACCCGTTTCCGAGGCTTGCTCTCCCCAGTCATACTGGCCCTCTCTCTCTTCTTCAAACTTGCCAAACTCACCGTGGCTTCATTCGTGGCCGCAGAACTGGCTTTCATCCCCACCCAGAATATCTTTTCCCCATTTTTTTGGCATGCTTTTCTCATCCAGACCTGGTCACATATCATCTTACCAGAAAAACGTCCCTGAAAATCTTATGTACCATAATGCACTCATGTCTGTCCCTCTTACTCCTATTTTGCCATAACTTTATTGTCACGATTTAGAATCATCCAGCAGAGTATATATTTGTTTTGTTGACATATTCCTTGCCTTTCCTACTAGAATGCAAGCCCAGGAGGCAGAGATATCGCCTCTTTACTACACTGTTTATCTCTTAAGTCTAGAACAGAGCAGGCCCTCAATAATAGTTGTTTAATGGATGCTGAATAAACACGCAGGGCGTGCACGTGGTGAAGACACATTGTGCCGTGTGCACTGCCTCTGTCTGTTGACGCTGGAGTGCCTGCTTATGTTTATGTTTAGTTACGCCTTGGCGGATATTTTAGCATTAGCCCTTCCTGCTTCATCTACTAGTCTTTGACAAGACTTGTCCTAAAGTTGTGTATTCAGCTGTGAGGTCCAACAAAGCTTTTCTTCACGACCGAACATAGGCTTCTCATCAGGGCTTGTGAGCTCCAAGTTTCACTCCAAAGACGGACTCAATGAGAATTTGGGGGGGGGATGAAACATCAATAAAGGCCGCTGAGGAAACAGCTGAAGATGTGACAAACACCCCTTATATTAACCAGATATCACATCAGAAGTAGCGTTTATTTGGTAGAAGAGAGATACGAAAGGAAGACTCTTGGGCCTTATGCTACTCTCTTGTTTTTGCTGATCTCCTCTAAGACATTGGTCTCAGACTGTTGTTCCCAAGTCCTTAAAAAATGCAAACTTTTGGAGATTCGAAGGATGTCAGCAGTGCTTTCTTCATCAATGTGTATGACTGGAGCTTTGACTTCACCTTTAATCAAAGAACTGTGTAACTCTAAATACTATAGCGTTTATTATCTGCAATCAGACTGATAGCAATCATAAACAGTCCTTGTGATTTTGTTACCTTTTAGCATTTAGTCTTATTTACCGCACTAGATTATAAGCTCCAGGTGGAAAAAATGTGTGTCTTGGGTCTCCTTGCCAGGTGCCCTACCCTCCAACAAATACAAGGACATGGTCCTGACATGCCTGCTCCTGGTTGGTTCTTAATTCTACTTGTGGCATAAAAAACTTGAGCGAGAGAGTTTATGCTATTACAAGCCTGGGCTTACAATTTATAATAGTTCAGTGAAAATACATATATCACTGTTTTTTCGTGGAAATGTTTATAATAAAACAAAACATTTATTAGTTAATTCAGCCACCATTCTTGACAAGTCTATAAAATTCTCATATTACATCCCTCAATCTTTATTCCACTGTAAACAAGTTTTGATGATCTATCATTTGTTTAAAATCATTTTCTGAGTCACATAATAATTCACAGCTGCCATAACTGGAAGTCACCTGTTCAGTTTCACAAAACAGTCAGCTTTTCCACTGGTCTTTCCAGGAAGACCAACTCTAATTTGGACTAACCTCAAACAAATGTTTTCTGGTAAAAGTTATTTATTTTATGCAAAGCGTCTCATCCCTGATTCTTCTTCAGGTGCCAGCCTCTGACAATGACAAGAAATGATCATCAACAAAATTCTTCACGTTTTAGACCATATCCTTCAATGATTACTGTAACACAAATTGGAAATCAATTTTAGATTCCCATTGTGTTGCCTCCACTGGTTTTGTTGAGGAAACTTAGGTGATGGGCTAATTTGGCAACACGTTTCATTCACTCCTCTACTGTAAGCACTGTGTTGATGAGATTCTTCTAGTTATAAAATGCAGGGTGAGATAAGAGGAGGATGAAGGAGCCTCTTTGAAATACAGAAAAGTCACACATAAATTCTTGATGATGGATACCGTGCAGAAAGCAAAGATGACTAGCCCACATCTATAATTCTCTCTGAAACGTATCTCACAGTACAATGCCACATTATGATGGAGAGATTTTAGGAGACAGAAATGGCTGAGATGATAGCACAGAACTGGCCTTTTGTCCCCGATAAGTTCCCCTGGAGTCGAGTTCACACAAGGAAGCGTTCCTCTAAAACACAACACCTTCTCTTTGCCGCCAGAGGTGGAAAGTGCTGATCATGCTGGGTTGAAAAGTGTGCACACTGGCTGCTTTCTTCATGTTCTTGAAAGCGCGATTCGTTTTACTCTCCACAAGCAATGAATTTCTTCAACTTGATTTAAAAAGGAAACATGACCGGCTGCAAATGCATGAGGACTGAAAAAGAACTGAGTAAACTTAACTTTTTTTCCTGATTTCCAAACATCTTTTTACATGGCATAAAAAAATGCCTTGGAAGTCTATTTTGCTCGTCAAGGGTGAGTGCAGTTTTTAAACATTTCAAAACAGCTGCTTCCATCCTCTTTGTTGACAACAACTACAACAACAACAAAGCATAATCACGAGGCTTGTGAAACAGAGGCAAATCCTGTGAGACTCACCACTCCTTGCCTCTTCCATGCACCCTTTCGGTTTACATGCACCCCTAGAGTGCTGCTGGAGAGGCCAAACAAAAGTCTAGGTTGCAAATAACATGTAAATTGACCTCTCTAACTTTTGCTCACCAGGACTCAATCACCTTGATGGACCTGGAAACTGACATCGTTATGGAATGAGTTTTGTGGACCTTCAGGTGAAAGTAAAAATGTTTGGCGGGGCTATTCCTTCCGGTCCCCTCCCGCTGTGGGAGCTTTTCTGTCCTCAATATATCCTGCTTTCTCACCCAAAAAAAAAAAAAAAAAGTTTGGAAAAACATGCTGCCCTGTCCAGTCTTGCTCACCATTTGCATGCTGTTGGATCATTTTTGGAAGACAGTCTGTCCCATCATGGCTATTTTTTTTATCCACAGTGAATAACGTATTTTAAATGTTTGGGGAATAATATGACAAAAGGAAGACATTTACAACAATGTCAGAAGTATTCCATAAGCCAGGACACAGGGCGGTGGGGCTGGCCCGGCGTAGGTGTAAGCGATAAGGGAACAGCAGGTCGCATGCAGAGAATGTACAGACAATGAAACTGAGCGAAATCGGTGTTGTTTATTATCGTTCGTGTGCACCAACACTTCTAAGCAATGCCAATGATACAGTCCTCCTCCTTTCGAGTCATTTGGAAGTGGTAGTTCTAAACAATGGGCTGCTCCCACAGTGACCTGCCGCCCTGTCCCACACCACTCCTCAGAGACCACTGGGAGCCCACATATACAGGACGGAGTTACCAGGTTACTCCTGCTTCTCAATATGCAATTTCTGATCTTGATTTTGACTGTGGTAGAAATAAGATCCTGCACTTCTAGCAAGTTTCCAGATGGTGCTGCTGCTGCCGTCCCATGGAACGAAGTTTCAGTATCAGGGGTTGAGCAAATATTCACTGGGAACATTAGGGGAGCCACGACTTAACACGTTCAGAAAGCAATGGAAGAAGATATAGGTCCCAATGTTTTCAAATTTTAATTTATTAAATAGAACAATGTACCATCTTTTTTTCTAGTCTTTTTCAGATTGGCATACTAGTCTAACATTTTGCATTAGATTGTATTGAGCCATACAACTTTCATTTTGTCTTCTGAACTCTATACTTTAATTTTTTACTCATTCATTGAAAGTTATTGAACATCTACTATGTTCCAGTCATTATTCTGGGCTTTGAGACCATGTCAGTACACCAAAGAGATGACACTCCCTGCCCTTATGAAACGTACATTTGGGAGGAGATATAAAAGGTAAACTAACTTTTAATAAAGAGTAAATTATGTCACATTTTAGCAGGTGATAAATACTGTCCCATTATGAAAAGATGTTCATAAGGAAGGGAGGGTGGTTGCAATTCCACTGTGGTGGTGGCTAAGTTGACATTTGAGCAAAAGCCCGAAGTTAAGGAAATGGTCATAGCCTCCAGGTGAAGGCTCCATGAAGAGACACCTGCCAGTGCACAGGCCCCGAGGTGGGCATAAATCTGGGGTATTCTAAAACAGGGGTGCCCTGTACCTGGAGCAGAATGAACAATTTGGAATGAAAACAAGGAGATTAGAGCAGAAATATGAGGCCAGATTGTGTCTAGCCATTGAAGACTTTAAGAGAATTCTGACATTTCCTCAGGGACAAATGGGAGGCATTGGAGGGACTTTCGCTAAAGCATGACATGATCAAATACACATTTGAACAAGAGCACTCTGGCTACTCTTTAAGAAGGACTGTTGGGAAGCAGGGTGGTATAGGAGGTTATTGCAATAATCTAGGCAGAAGTGGGCCTCTTAAGAGGAGTCTAATTGTGTGTTTCTGTATCTGAGAATATTCTGTTAGGTATTAATTGTTCTAACGCAAAGATAATATTAAGGAGCTATATACTTTTTGTCCCCTAAAGGAAGAGCTGTAATTAAATGACAAATCTTTACCGATCTCACTTCTGCCAGTAAACATGAGAACGTCAATATCAGAATTTCTCTAAAATAAAGGTAGCTACATATTGGTGCAATTTAAAGAATGACATTTTATTTGACATTCCATTTTTAACACTTGGGACAAATAATGAATGTTTCTATGACATTACTTAAAAGTATTTTTAGTTTTCTTCTGTAGCATTTAGGAAGCTATCATGTATAACAGTGAAAACACACAAAGGAAAGACTCGAAGCCTGGTTTTTAATATTTACTTCTGTTATAATATGTAAGCCATGCTTCCTCTGTGTATCTTAGTTCCTTGTCTGCCACACAGGGTAAGCTGACACTTGTGCTACCCACACTTTTGCATAAAGATGTAGTATTCAGGAAATATGAATAGATGCAAATTTACTCTGGGAAGTTGAAAAGAAAAATTTTGATGTAGAATATTGATATGGTCAGATAATTATACCTATATAATTAGAATCAATTTAAGTGGCCGGGTGTGGTGACTCAGCCTGTAATCCCAGCACTTTGGGAGGCCGAGGCGAGAGGGTTGCCTGAGCCCGAGGGGTTCGAGACCAGCCTGGGCAGCTTGGCAAAACCTCATTTCTACAATAAATCAAAAAATTAGCCGGGCATGGTGGTGCATGCCTGTAGTTCCAACTACTTGGAAGGCTGAGGCTGAAGGATCGCCTGAACCCAGCAGGTCGAGGTTGTGGTGGCTGTGAGCGGCATGCCACTGCACTCCAGCCTGGGCAACAGAGGGGGTTCCAGCTCAAAAAGAAAAGAAAAGGAAAAAAAATTTAAATGTAGAATATTGATAGAGTTGACCATTATACCTATATAATTAGAATCACTTTACGTTACCATTTATTTTTCTAGTCAATCAGTTTTTCTAACATTTATTGAACATTGATGTTATGTTAGCCATCGTACTGTGTGTATGAGAAAAATAAATGAATTATAATTTATCAAAAGAACCAGCTGATAAAGTTAGACAATAAACAAGTATTCTTAATACAGCAATAGTGACAATATTACATTAAGCCTGGTGGGCAGGTAGACGTGTGTTACTGATACCCAAAGTCCAGCATGGAACAAGACCGCTGCTCTTGAAAGATCGAAAGAGCAGCAGTCTCCAACCTTTTTGGCATCTGGGACTGCTTTCAGAGAAGATGATTTTTCCACAGGGGTTGGAAGGGGGATTGTCAGGCGTTAGAGTCTCATAAGAAGTGTACAACCTAGTTTTCTCACATGTGCAGTTCACGTTAAGGTTCTCACACCTGTGAGAGTTGAATGCCCCCACTGATGTGACAGAAGGCAGAGCTCCACTCACCCACTGATCGCCTCTTGCTGTGTGGCCGGTTCCTAACAAGCCATGGACCAGTACGGGGCTGGGGCCTGAGGGGGACCCCTGATATAAAGGATCCATTAGAGCAGTAACATGAGGACAAGGCATAGGGGAGTGATCATCATGGCACTCCTGGCTGAACGTGCAGGGCTGTATGGAACTGTGATGGCATGTGAGGCTAGGGTGGCACACTGAAGTGTAGGGTTGAGTAGCATTTTGATGAATATGAAGCTGAATAGAGAGTCGAAATACAGTTTTAAAAGTCTTTTGTACCATCATAATAATCTTCGGCTTCCTATTGAAAATAATTAGGAGGCCCTGGTGATATGAGGGTGGATTGAGTGGTATCAGAGATCACAGGCAGGGAGACAAGAACTCGCCGAGAAATTAAAGCAGGTAGTAGCACTAGCCTCAACTCAACCATTATGAGGGAGCTACAGAGCAATGCTGACTTTGTGAGACAGCAGAATTGGCAGGAACTGAGGACTGGGTGTGGAAAGTAAAGGAGAGGGAACGTAGCGGATCGGAATATTTTTGCCTCCAAATAACAGAAAACGAGACTTACTTTTTCTAAAAGAAAGAAAGCTTTTCTTCTCTCACAGGATGCCCAGAGGTAAGGATTGCTGAAACTTGACCACACCAGCGGAGTCCAATTTCCTCTTGCCTTCTGCTTCATATTTTGTGATGTGCTCCGTTTTGCTCTTGCTTGTGGCCTCATAATCACATGCTTGCTATATTCAGGCAGGAGGAGGGGGGACAGAGAGAATGGCACCTGGCAAATCCTTCTATAGCGCATTGACCAGAACTGTCATGGACTAACTCGTACCGAAAGGGAGGCAGGGAATCTTGTATAGCCCCTAGAGGAGAAACGCAGGAGAACGGAGAATCGGACAGGCGATGGAATTTGCCAGCCTATAGTGTCTGTCCCTGAGACAGGCAAGAAAGTGGATAATCACTGAAATGGGGTGAAAACATGGACAGGGATGATATGTGAAGCACAGGCAGAAGGATTCGTCTAAACATAATGTAAAACACAAAACACATCCTCCGTTGACGCAGAAGACAGTAGACATGGGTGCAGATACCGGCTAAAGCAATTAAGGAAACTTAAACAACACATTACAATCTCTCACTATGCTGAATATTGACAATGTTTTATTGACTGTTAGCTCTGTTATTGGTTGGAAAAAGGAAATCATTGTCGTGATCATTCTTGGTTTTATTCTTTTGTCTATCTCTTTCTCTGTACTTATGGCAAAGTCTCCTAGTCTTAGCTAGAAAACAAAGGTAATGCAATTTTTCTTACCTCTCTGCACAAGTATAGATTATCCTTCTAATATATAGCACTTGACTTAGATAAAATCAACTGTATGCAAATTGTTGCATACAGCACATAGAATGAATTTAGAGCCGTGGAAGACTTTTGCATTATGGAAGGAAAACAAAGTCACAAAAGAATACAAGTTGAATGCAATGTGAATTATGTCCCCTGGTGATATGTAATGTCACAGCTCTGAGCACGACACACACAGTGGGTTTTCCCCAGAGGAATAAGAACCTTGTTTTTAATTTCAAGAATTTTGTGTTTCCTTTTGGCTCAGCTCAGGCTGCCTGGTGTCATTTGTGTTATTCCTTTCTTTATTGCATAAGAATCAGAGCTAGAAATCATCTGTTCAAACATAGGAAAACGAAGCATAGCCATCCTAATGCAGCGTTTGTGGATAGCTACGAGTTATTCTAGAGATTTAGAGCTTGTTCTAATTTTTGTAACACGAAGGTCTGCAGTGATTTTGCTTGTGCTAATATGAAGGGGCGGCATATTTCTGAAGTGCACGTCTCTGAGGACGTCTTTCAGTCACTCTCACATGTAATTAATGTTGCTTCTTTCCAGCACTAAGGAAGATTTTAAAAAATAATTTCTATTCAGGGACACAGACAATCTTAAACATTTTTTTTAAACTGAAAGGGAGAAGATATAGTCTCTGTACAATGGATTTTTTTAAAACTTAAACTGAATTTGACATTACATACACAGTTATCTTTAAAAAAGAAGTAAAAATATACAATGAGGGGCTGCAAGAATGCTAAGCGGCAATCATTTGAAAAGCATGTGCACAAATGAAAGGCAAGAGAATCATTCATTATTCCATTTAGATTTTGTTATTCCTTCTAATACTTCTGATCTACCTTCTCCTGTCAGAAGCAAGTAGATGGTATCCATTCTACTTATAAATACCTCTATTGATCTTTAAAAGTCACAAGATTTATTTGGTTACATATTTGAAGCTATGTCATAAGTTCATGAACAATCACGGTTATTATTTTACCTCATTTATTCATTTAACAATTTTTTTTAGCTCTGCTTTGGGTTAACATTCCTGGAAAGAGACTCTGTGAGGGAGACTTTGTGCAGGAAACTGTAGAGGAGACATCTCATGTTCAGTACCTATTGAGGAATGAGGAAAGCAAGATTGGGGCAGAGAGAGAAGTGTCTGGGATGCGGTTGCAAGAGGGCCCTCAGCGGATCCCACGTGGAGCTCTGGAGCTGTCATGGCCTTTCAGAACGGTCCAGAAATGGGTGGAGTGAGAGGACCTTTCCATCCTCACCTTAGCTGGTCATCGGTCTGGCACACACAAGGAGGGAGGCATGACCATGGTCAGCGTGGCTCTGTTAAGCTGGGAGCTCGTTCTAAAAGGAAATCAGAAGTGCTGTCGACACTGCCTGCAGCTGCTGGGGTGAGGACTTCATCGGGGTGGGGTTCTGGGGTCTGGGGGTGCCCACAGCATGTATTTCATGACCTTCCTTCATGCCAGAACTGTTTCCGGTACTCGGGATACTCAGTCAACTCACCAGCTTGGATCCCTGACCTTATGGAGTGTGCGTTCTTATCTATTGCTCACTTTCTCTCATAAAATTTGTCTTTATTTAGTGCAGTTTATCTTGGATTTTTTTTTTTTTTTGGTAGCACTACAGCTTGCAGGTTCAATTAATGTATTGTTAGGGTAAACCTTTTGTGTCTTTCCACTTTTACATTCTAGATTATCCTGCTTGAGGCAGTGTTTTTTGAAAAATCACATGAAATGGGATTTGATTTTATACAGAGGATATGTCATATAGAGCTACCTGATAGTTTGACTTGTATTTTTTGTTATAGATGATCTTATTCATTTAACTTTGTTCTCTTTTTTTTTCTTTATTGGGTTCATGCTGGGTTACATAATATTTTACATGTTTATCACCTGTAAAATTTAGGAGGTCAAAGTTCTGTTTTTTGCTTTTTGGGGTTTTTTTGAGTTGAAGTCTCACTCTTTCACTCAGATTGGAGTGCAGTGGCACGCTCACAGCCACCACAGCCTCGAGCTGCTGGGCTCAGGTGATCCTTCTGTCGCAGCCTTCCAAGTAGCTGGAACTACAGTCATGCGTTACCACACCCAGCTAATTTTTAGTTTTATTGTAGAGATAAGGTCTCAACAAGCTGCTCCGGCTGGTCTTGAACCTGTGGGCTCAGGCAATCCTCTCACCTCAACCTCCCAAAGTGCTGGGATTATAGGCATGAGCCACTATGCCCGACCTGAAGTTCTGTTCATAGTTCTATTTGCAAATGCCATTCAAGTTTATAAAATTAACATTTAAGCTTATTATCTCATTATCAAAGAAACATAAAACACACTTAATAATTTATAATAATTCCATTGCTCTGGCCCTTTACCTATCTTCAAGTCTTTGATAAGCTGATCTATTGATAAACCTAGACTATTTTTGCATATTATTAAGAATAAGTAACGAGTATTTAAAAAAATTTGTTTGAATTCTACTTTGTAGCTACATTTTAAATATTTGAATCATTTTATATATTTGCTACTTTTATGAGCAACTGCTCTATTTCAGGCATTGTATTCATACTAAATTAAAAAAAAAAACTCAGCAAAAGGACGTAATGATCTCACGGAATTTGTAATCTAATTGATTTTATGGCTCATTTCTGGTCTTTCTATTCAGTTTTGCCTTTCTGAATTTATGGTTTTGACTTATTCGTGGGAAAGATGAATATTTATTTGCAGAGTTTACTTAAGAATTTAAATTTTAAAACCTCTCATGCTTCTGAGAATTCTCTGTTGCTTTGTGGGTCAATGACAAATCAGCACACCATAGAATTCTTAAATTACCATGTCATTAGTAATAATATCCTGTAGAGTTTCTTTCAATGTTTAGAGTTATAGAGAAGATATCTCATAGTAGCTTCATTTTGTTGTTGGTGAAGTGTATTTCTTCCTGCTAAAACACTTGCAAGATGTTCTTTTATGTTCAAAAACAAAAAAACATATTGTGGAAAAATCTTTGATCTTCAAGAATAAAGACATGTTTTAGCCCAAATTTGCTTACTTTTCAATTCCGGAAAGTTTTCTTTAATTATATCTCTGATTTTTATTTTGTTCCTATTGTTCTAGTATCTTCCCTTCGCTTTTCTTGCATTAATCATCTTTACTTACTGTTTTCATTTTTTGTCATTTTCTGTGGCACTTTGGAATAGTTTTTCCCTGAGCCTCATTTGTAGCTTTATAAAAAGTTCAACCTGCTCCTTACCATATTGAATATAGACTTTCATTTTGAATTTTCTTACATTTTTTCTCTTTTTTCAAAAGTACCTGTTTATTATTGTTGTGTTTCAATCTATTTACTTAATATGTCCTCTACTTCTGTTTCACAAAATTTTATCTAAGCTTTTGATGGAATCAAATAAATGTCTATTAAAATTTTCATCTTCTTACAGAAAAACAAATTATATTTATTACCATTGTTTTATTTTCTTTATGTTGCATGCTTTCTTGGGAGGCTTATAATTTTTGTTTGTTTGGTCATCCTGAACAGAGGACCATCTATTGCAATTTTATGTCTTTCATTTTCCAATGCCAAACAGCCATGTACCTACAAAGATTCTAGCTAAACTGAAGAATTCTATTTTCTAGATAAGCTACAGAATTGCTAATGGTACAGTTTATAGTTCTCTATGAAGATAACGAAATGCTTCCCCTGTACCTATCCTGGTTTCAACATATTTCTTTAAGCAAGTTGACATTACTGGACATAAAGTCTACAATTTTCATGAATTAAATGGATGGATGTTTAGGAAGAGAAATAACCAAATCGGACTTCCCATCCATGGTTACTAAAATGACAGAAAAAAGATAATGCTAATACTTCAGACATGGATCAAGACACTGGGTAAATTAATGTCAGTCCCTTCTTTTCCTCGTTATACTTACTTATGTAATTCTGATGTAGGACTTCAAGTATGTAGTCAACATTCCAAATGTAATATTCTTATTATATTGTAATTAACAGAAAGTCTATGCAGACTTTGTTTGGGGATCATTAGTGTCTTTAACAGTTTTAAAAACTTATCCCCCTGATTTGGCTTTTGTATATCTTTATAAACATTTAAATTTGGATGGGTAAACATATTAGTTCTCTACTGTTACCATGCTAACCTAAAAATATAAGGAAGCATGTATATGTGGGGGGGGGTTTATTTAAAGGGTTTTTAAGAAAATGCAGCCTCCAAATTTATCATTTGTACAAGCTAACTTTTCGATATATCTTTTAGTGCTGGAAAACACTTTAAATTATATTTCAAAATCTGCTTGTTAATATAAATTGTTGTGGAAGATGAAATAGAAATAGGTTAGTGTTGGTAGCCGACCACGGAGGCCCACTGAGCGTTAGGGATCAGGGAGGGCCATGGACCCCGAGACCACTAGGATGTGTTCGGGAGCCGTAGATACCATTTCCTCCCTCTTTAATATTTAGAATATTTAGCCAGAAAGAACTCTGATGATCTAAGCATGAGGCTCTGAAACTACAACGGGCATGGTTAGCTTTGAAAACTCATTGCTCCCGTTTCTCACAGACTGTGGTTTTGGCCCTTATACAAGCTGTTCAAATTCAGGTCACATTCGAGAGCCTTAATATAATTGCAAACTTTTTTGTATTAGAATCATAGGTTTAAGTTTAGTATAGATATATAGAGAATAAGATTTTAGAGCAGCCATTTTGTTAAGAGATTGTAATCAGCCGTTCCGAGAAGTGACCCACCATGTACTTTGGACGGGGCTACATTCCTAAGAATCCAGCCTGTATCCTGGACTGGGCCACATCCTTTCAAACTGGCTCTAGCTATAATTGGTGTGAGGTTTTTAGTCTAGTAGAATTGTGTTAAGCTTATACAATATACTTAGAAGAATTGTAGGATAGGCAGTTTTAGTATTATAGTGCCTAAGTCTTAGGTTAGTGATTAGGGTATTTGCTTTCACAGAATAGAATACTGTGCTGAAGAGAGCCCGGCATGATCTTTGGACTGGGCCACATTCTTTAGGGATCGGTCTAAGCTGTATTTGCTAAGAGTTGTCATAGTAACCATTACCTGTGGTCTTCCATTGGTTTTCCTCATTTGTGACAGATCTCTTGCTTTATCTCTTTTTAAAAATATTTCTTATTTTAAAATTGTGGGGTACAGTTAAAGGTTAGGTATACAAATATTCATTGTGCAGGTACCCTTGTTGATGAGGTGTGCCCCCCTTTCCCCAGACAGATATTGACTAATCACACCTCCCTTCCCCTTCCTGTGCCCCCCCCATAGTTTTCTGCCACTGTCCATCCTTTTCTTATAGTATTACGGTAATTGTTCAAGGTCCACTTATGAGTGAGAACATGTGATATTCAGATCTTTGTTTCTGCGAGAGATCACTCAGTATCCGTTATTCAGTGGCAATGGGAGAGGCTTTTGCTTCTGACACTTGCTCAGTCCTCTATTTTTCCCTTGATCCAGGCACTGGACTTATTCTGTTTTGAAATAGGACTGTGGGTGGGAAGCTTTGCTGTCTCTTGTAGTTTTGAAAGTCGAATAAGGTAGAGGATGAGGAACTAGGATTCAAAAACTACTTGCAAATCACAATGTTCACTGATTGTGATATGTGTTCCCTGATACCCACTCCCCACCACCATTCTATATGACGATGCAATGGGTATGTATGTGTACCCCCTGAGTCCAAGATACCGTAGCAACAATGAAGAGAGCAGAGAAAGATAGAATGAAATAAGATGGACAAAATTTTTTTTAATGGAAAAAACCCCACACAGAACATTGAAAGCAGTAATGAAAGCAAAACACAATTGCACACACACACACACACACACACATACATACACACACGCCCAGCACAAAATGAATGGAGAAGAAAAAGAGAAAGACCAAAAAAATGAGAAAAAAATAGTAATTCAGATTGAACCTTAACACATATATTCACACACACCCTAAACTAAATTTAAAAAGAGAAGAACAAAAGAGCAAAATTCAACCATCAAAACTAAAACAAAAAAACTGAAAGATGAACACCCAATCATTCACATACACACATAAAGAGAAAACAAAAAAGAAGAAAGAAAAAGAAAAGAAGAAGGAAAAAAGGGGGGCATGCAGATCAAACCCTCACATACACATTAATGCACAAAGGAAAAATATTTTAAAAATTGAAAAACTGACAAATAATCAGGCAAAATTTCAAAAAATATATTTAAAAATTAATAAAAGAAAAATAAAAAAACCCTTGCCCTCTTGTGACAGTTTCTGTAGTTGTTCCTCTCATCTGCTTCTCTGCTATCTCCTGCAGAGCTTCCACCTTTTTCACTCTCTTCCCAGTGTCCGGATCAGGGAAGGAGGAGGGGTAGTGGGGGTGGGTGGGACTGCAGTCCTCTCCTTCCACTCTTGTATGGCCAAGGGGATCCCCTCCAGCAGGAAGACACGGGATTGTCTCTTCCCCAGGTATGTACTCATGGGGGGGGGGGTGCCCCAACCAGGCCTATCCTGCAATGGAGTTCTCCTGTTGTGCCTGATATTCAGGTTTTGCCTGGGTTTATCCCTCTCAGTTGGCCCCAGCAGTGTGGGTCTGATGTTTTGCTGGGGAGGAGGGGGGTTGGGTCAGCCCCAGACTCACCACTGATCTCTTTGGAGGTCTTCTTCTTCTTTTTCTGGCCACACCCTTTGTTCCTAGGCTGAATCAGCATAAGGGGTGGGGTGACTGAAACTCAGCACTGGTCAGGTCACTCCAAAGTTTTTGCTTTCAGGATATTCCCTCTGGGTAATGATCAACCCCTGAGTAATTGATCCGCTGGTTAGAGAGATCAGGTCTGTTGCTCCATGGTGAGCAACTCAGAGCTCTTTCCTGCCCCGTTTTCAAGTTGGTGGCAGGGTGCCTCTTTCATCTTCTCCAGTGGGACTCTGTCTCTGGGCTCCCTCTGCAGCCCTTGCTGCTAGAGTCTGGCCAGGTGCTGCAGTGGTGAGGCAAAGCCTGGAGCCAGCAGTCTCTCCCAATGCAGTGATGAGGCAGAGCCTGGCACCGGCAGTCTCTCTCTGCCATTTCTTTGCAGGAAAACTTTTGTCCATTAAAAAAAAAAAAATGGCACTCAGCTTCTGTAACCCGGAAGTGCTAGGGACCTAGCAGAGCACTTGTTCGTGAGGCCCCACTTAGTCTCTCCCAGCATCTTCTTTCCAGGAACTGCTTTATTTATTTTTTTAAAAAAGAAGAAAAAATGGGGCTCGGCTTCTGCGTCCCGGTAGTCACTAGGGTCCAAGCCAAGCAGCTGCAGCACCAGCTGCTGCACCAGGAGAGCCCTGGCAGCTTGCTCCTGAGACCTCATTCAGTCAGCCACTCGCATACCTACTCACTCATCACCATGAACACTCAATTTTCCATATACTCACTCACTCACACCGGGACTTGCATAGTCTGACTGACTCGGCTGCCATCTTCCTCCTCTCCCCCATTTCAACAGTTAGATTTCTATACACCAAAAACAAGCAGGCTAAGAAGCAAATAAAAAACACAATTACATTAATAATAACCACCAAAAAATGAAATACCTTGGCATTCACCTAACCAAAGAAGTGAAAGACCTTTACAATGAGAACTACAAAATACTGCTCAAAGAAATCATGACCGATACAAAAAAATGGAAAAACATCCCATGCTCATGGAATAAAAGAAACAATATCATCGAGATGGCAATCCTACCCTAGGCAATTTACAGATTCAATGAAATCCCTCCAAATTGCCAACATCATTTTTCACAGACCTAGAAATGTCAATACAGAAATCTATATGGAAGCAAAAAATCCTCAGCAAAAGGAGAAAGCTGGAGGTATCACATTTTTAGACTTTGTACTTTATTACAAGGCTACAGCAACCAAGACAGCATGGTATTGGTACAGGAATAAACATGTAGAACAATAAAACAGGACAGAAAATCTGGAAATAAAACCATGATCTCTCAAGGAACTCATCTTTGACAAAGCCATCAAAAACAAATATTGGGGAAAGGAAACCATATTTAGTAAATGGTGCTGGGAAAACTGACTAGCCACATGCAGAAGAATGAAATTTGACCCTTACCTATCCACCATAGACAAAAATGAACTCAAAATACATCAAAAACTTAAATGTAAGACCTCAAACTATAAGAATCTCAGAATAAAACTTAGGGAATACCCTCCTGGACATCAAAGTAGGCATGGTGAAGACTTCAAAAGCAAATGCAATGAAAGTCAAGATTGACAGGTAGCACTTTTTCAAACGGAAAAGTTTTTGCACCATGAAAGAAACTATCAAGGGAGTAAAGAGACAACCCACAAAATGGGAAAAATTATTTGCAAGCTATACATCTGGCAAAAGTCTAACATCCAGTATCTACAAGGAATTTCAACAAATTGAGAGGGAAAAAACCAAATAACCCCATGGGCAAGGAACATGAACAGACACTTCTTAAAGGATGATACACAAGTAGCCAGTAAACACATGATAAAATGTTTAACCTCACTAATCACCAGAGAAATGCAAATCAAAATTACAATGAGATACCACCCAAATCCAATAAAAATGGCTATCAGTAATAAGTCAAAAACAACAGATGCTGGCATGGGTGTGGAGAAAAAGGAACACTTCTACACTGTTGGTGGGAGTGCAAGCTAGTTCAACTTTTTTGAAAAGCAGTGTGGCAATTTCTCAAAGAACTAAAAATCAAGTTTCCATATAATCCAGTAATCCTTCTTCTGGGAATATAATCAGAAGCTGAACACTGCTAGGGAACAGAGAGAGAGAGAAGAGGCCAGGGCACATGAAACACACAGCATACCTGGCCCACTATCAAGGAGAGAGAGGGTCAGCTAGAAGTCCAACTATATGCAACTTACTTGTGTATTAAATCTTCACTTGTACCCCACTATTAAAATAAAATTAAAAAAATAATCCCCCAAAGCAAATTATGTCCCAGAGGAGACATCTTGCATATCCTTGGTTCTGCTTCTGTGATAGTAAGGATTGCTTGGACTATTCAGAGGCAATCCTTTTCACTTTCAGTGGGCAGTGGAGTTGGTTCCATGTTTTTGCTATTGTGAATCATGCAGCAATAAATATGAGGGTGCAGCTTTTTTGTAAAATGATATATGTTCCTCCGGGTATATTCCCAGGAGAGGGATTGCTGGATCATATGGAAGGTCAACTTTCAGTTCTTTTAGGAATTGCCAGGCTGCTTTCCATAGCAGTTGAACTAGCTTGCACTACTATCAACAGTGTAGAAGTGTTCCCTTTTCTCCACACCCATGCCAACATCTGTTGTTTTCTGACTTATTACTGATAGCCATTCTTACCGGATTTTAGTCGTATCTCATTATAATTTTGATTTACATTTCTCTGATGATTAATAAGGCTGAGTAGTTTTCCATTTGTCTGTTGGCTGCTTGTATGTCATCTTTTGAGATGTGCCTGTTCATATCTTTTGCCCACTCTGAAATGGGTTTTTTTTTCCTTTCACTTCATTTGAATTCCTTGTAGATCTTGGATGTTAGGCCTCTGTCATATGCATAATTTGCAAATACTTTTTCTCATTCTGTTGGTTGTCTCTTTACCCTTTTGATGGTTTATATACTGTGCAAAAGCTTTTCAGTTTGATGAGGTGGCACTTGTTTATCTTAGCTTTTATGGCATTCACTTTTGGGTACTTGGTAAAGAATTTGTTGCCTCTCCAATGTGCATGATGGTGTTTCCTATGTTTTCTTCTAGGCTTCTTGTAGTTTGAGGTCTTACATTTAGGTCTTTGATCCATTTTGAGTTGATTTTTGTATATGATGATAGGTAGATGGCCAGTTTTATTCTTTGGCATGTGCCTAACCAGTTTTTCCAGCATCATTTACTAAACATGGTCTCCTCTCCCCAGTGATTGTTATCGGTAACTTTGTCAAAGATGAGTTGATGGAGAGTCCATGTTTTTGCTTCTAGAATCTCTTTTCTGTTCCATTGTTCTATGTGCCTATTCCTATACCAGTACCAAGCTGTTTTGGTTACTGCAGTCTAGTAATAAAGTTTAAAGTCTGCAAGTGGGATACCTCTCTCTTTGTTCCTTTTGCTATAGTTGTTTGGCTATTCAAGCTCTTTTTTATTTCCATATGAATTTCTGTACTGTCGTTTCCAGGTCTGGGAAAAATGATGCTGGTAATTTGATCAGTATTGCACTGAATCTGTAGATTGCCTTGGATAGGATAGGCATCTTGACACTATTGGTTATTCCAATCCATGAGCATGGAATGTTTTTCCATTTGTGGCATTTTGTAGTTCTCATTGTAAAGGTCTTTCACTTCTCTGGTTAGGTGGATGCCAAGGTTTTCCCTTTTTTGTGGCTGTTGTGAATGGGATTGTGCTTTTTATTTGGTTCTCTGCCTGCTTGTTGCTGGTGTATAGAAATGTAACTGTCTTTTGCACGTTGATTTTGTAGCCTGAGACATTACCAAAGTTGTTTCTCGATGCAAGGAGGCTTTTGACATACTCCTTAGGGTTTTCTAGGTATAGAATCATATATTCCACAAAGAGAGACAGATTAACTTCCTCTTTTCCTATTTGGTACCCTAATGTTATTCTCCTGCCTGATTACTCTGGCTAGGATTTTCAGCACTATGTTGAACAGAAAGGGTGAGAGTGGTCTTCCTTGTCTTGTTCTCATTCTTGGGGGGAATGCTTCCAGCTTCTGCCTATAGAGCAAAATGTTGACTGTGGGTTTATCACAGATGACTCTTGCTGTTTTGAGGAATGTTCCTTTTATGCCTAGGTGCTCAGGGCTTTTTTCAAGAAGGGCTACTGGATTTTGTTGAATGCTCTTTCTGCATCTAATGATATAAACATGTGGTTCTTGGTTTTATATCTGTTAATGTGCTGAATTACGTTTATGGTCTTGTGAATGCTGAACCAGCCCTGCATCCCAGGAATGAAGCTGTCCTGGTCATGGTGGATGATTCTTGAGATGTGTTGTTGGATATGAATGCTAGAGTCTTGTTGAGAACTTTTACATCTATGTTCATCAAGGAGATTGGCCTGCAATAGTCTTTCCTTATTGGGTCTTTGCCAAATGTGGGCATCAGTATGATGTTAGCTTCATAAAATGAGTTGGGGAGAATTCCTTCATTCTCAGTAGTCTGGAATACTTTCAGTAAGATTGGTATCAGTCCCCCGTTTGTATGTATTGTAGAATTCAGCTGGGAAGCCATCTGATCTTGGCTTTTTTTTTTTGATGGGGAGATTTGTTATGACTGAGATGATTTCCTGAATTGTTATTGGTCTGCTTAGGGTTTCAGTTTCTTCTTGTTTCAGCCTTGGGAGGTTGTGTGATGTCAGAAAGTCATTCATTTTCTTTAGGTTTTCTAGTTTATTTGCATACAGATGTTTATAGTAATCTCTGATAATCTTTTGCATGTTTTCATGGTCATTTGTGACTTCGCCTTTTGAATTTTTAATTGCATTTATCTGGACTTTGTCTCTCTCTCTCTCTTTCTCTCTCTCTCTCTCTCTCTTTTTCTTTAGTCCATCTGGCCAGGGTCTATCAATATTATTTGTCCTTTCCAAGAACCAGCTTTTGGTCTGTTGATGCTTCCTATGGTATTTTGTCTTCTATATCCTGCAATTGTGATTTTACCTTGGTAGTCTAGATTCTTCTGCTAAGGTTAGGATTTATATGATCTTGCCTTTCCAGTTCCTTTAGGTGTGATGTTAGGCTGTATACTTGGGATCTTTCTGTTTTCTTGATGTGTGCATGCAATGCTATAAATTTTCCTCTTACCACTGTTTTTATGGCATCCAGAGTCTTTGATAAGTTGTGTCTTCATTTTCGTTTGTTTCCAGGAGTCTTTTTATTTCTGTCTTGCTTTTCATGTTGACCCAGATGTTGTTCAGCAGCATGTTGTTTAGTGTCCAGGTTTTTGTGTGTTTGGGGAATCTTCTTGCTGTTGATATTTATTTTTATTCCACTGTGATCTGAGAAGATGCATGGTATTATTTTAATTTTTTGAAATTTCTTCACATTTGATTTATGCTTGAGAATATAACTGATTTTGAAGTATGTTCCATGTGCTGATGAGTAGAATGTGTACTCTGTAAATGTTGGGTGGAGTGTTCTGTAGATGTCTAAAATCCATTTGATCAAGTGTCAAGTTAAGGTTCCAAATCTCCTTATTGGCTTTTGCCTCGACGATCTATCTAAAACCATTTGTGGGGTTTTAGGTCTTCAACTATGATTGTGTAAGAGTCATTGTACTCTCTTAGTATATTTAGTATTTGTTTTATAAAACCTAGTACTCCTATGTTGGGTGCTTTTATGTTTAAGATGAATATTTATTGCTGATGGATTGATATGCAATGTCATCCTGTGTCCTTTTTAATTTTTGATGGTTTGGAGTCTACTATATATGATATGAGAATAGCTACACTTGCTGTCTTCTGTTTTCCACTTGCCTGAAAGACCATTTTCCAGCCCCCAACTTTTTGCCTGTGTGGGTCCTTTGCAGTGAAATGAGTTTCCTGGAGGCAGCAGACTTTTCGATCATGCTTCTTTATCCAGTTTGCCATGCTATGCTTCTTCAGTGGTGCATTTAGTCCATTCACATTCACCCTGATTATTGAAACGTGAGAGTTGTTCCTGTTATAGGGCTTAGTGGGTTGCTTTGTTTCCTTTTGTATTTGCATATGTGTCTACTTTCATTTTTTGAGTGCCCTGTTAACTCTGTGCTTGCCTGCACTTTTGTTGGGTATGACCTTCTGTGTTTTTTGTTTGTTTGTTTTGTTTTCTGTATTTAACACCTTCCTAAACATCTCCTGAAGGTCTGGTCTGGAGGCAGCATATTCTCTTGGGGATTGGATGCCTGGGAAGGATTTTAATTCCCCATCACTAAAGAAGCTTAGGTTGGTGGGGTGGGAAATTGTTGGCTTTGGAATTGCTTGTATTTAAGAATGTTAAAAATTAGACTCCAGTCTCTTTAGGCTTATAGTGTTTCTGCAGATAAATCTGGAGCAATTCTGACGGGTCTTCCCTGGAAAGTAGTCTGACCTTTTTCTCTCATTGCCTTTAGGATTACTTTGTAGAGGCAGATTACTACGTGTCTTGGGGATGCTCTTCTCATGTGATACATTGTGGTGGTTCTCCAAATCACTTGTGCTCAAATGGTTGCCTCTCTAGCAAGATGTGGGAAGTTTTCTTGGATGACTTCATGGAATGCTTGTTTCATAGTGTTCTCAGTTTCTCTTTCTGCTTCAGAGATACCGATTAAGTGTAGATTTGGCTTCTCAACATAGTCCCACATCTCTTGGAGGCTTTGCTCCTTCTTTTTGAGTTTTTACTCTATGTTTTTGACAGACTGGATTAATTCCATATTTTGGTCTTCAAGCTCTGAGATTTCTTCCTCTGCCTGGTTTATCCTGCTCCCTATACTTGTTTCTGTGTTTTTATTTCCAGGATGAAGTTCATTTCCATTATTTCAGAATGAGCTTTTCTGAAATTGGCCAACTCTGCTTTTACTTCCTGTATGACTTTGGTGAGTTTTGCTTTTAGTTTCTCTTGGTTCTTTCTGTTCAGTTTAGCTATTCACTCTCTGATCTCTATGACTCATCTGGGACAGGTCATTCTGAGGGGTTTCCATTGTTTGTGCTCTGATAGCTGCTTTTTTGGGTGCTGTCTCTTTAGGGCACTGAGGGTTGCCTATTTTTTTTTTCATTAATTTTTCCTCATTTGTAACAGGCCTCTCTTTCTATAATTCACTTTGATTTTGTTGCTCTGAAGCTAGCAAATGACCCTCTGTGTTCTAGGCCTCTTTCTGTAGTTCAGCATAGGTTACTCAGTGAGAGGGGAAAGACATTCACTTCTGCTCCTTGCTCCACCCTGTGGCAGGTTTTTGTATTGTAGTTTTTCTCCTGCTGTTAACCTAGTCGAGTTAATTTTCAGCCCCGGCTGCTAGCTCTCTGCAGAGAGCGAGTCGGGGATGGGTCCCATCTGCTATCTGTCGTTTTCAGCCCAGAAGCCTTCCTACTGAGAAAGCATTTGGGTGTCTCTTGTGTCACTCTCTCCCTGTTCAAGTCCACACTCTGCTCTTCAAAAAGAGTGAGTTCCCTGCCACTGGAGAAGGGGAGGATTCACCCTGTAGGTACGCAGGACTTGGAGGTGATTCTTTCTGATCTGTCTAGGAAGGTGGCCACCAGCTGTTCCTGCCTAGGAGCCAGTCAGCAGGCTCTGCTGGTGGAAGCTGCATTCACAGTGACTGACTTAGTGCAGGTTTGGTCCCCATTCCACTTGGCCTCCAGTTGCCTGCTACTGTGCCCTGACCAGGACTCCTCCTGCATGGGACTGATGATTCAGTCATGACTGGGAGGGGGGTTAATCTATCCACTTGCCCACTCTCATTCACTGGGCAAGTCTTCAGTTCTTATGTGAGCCTGGCACACAGCAGAGGATGGAACATCTGGATTATTGTATCTGCTGTCGCTTTCTGGTCTTTATGTGATCTGAGAGGCCTTTTCTGGGTTGAGAGTGCTTCACCCATCCAAAAGTGTTTGGGGTGTCTCTGTCTCTCAGCGGCTGGGTCCCTGCTCTCTGCCTTCCTCAGCGAGAGAGTCACTGGGCTGTTGCTCCACAGTAGCCATCTTGGATCCTCTTATTCACCATTTTTAGCTTCACAATTGCTTCATTATGTCTACAGCCACACTTTTCTGTTTATCGACAAAGAAAAGACCTATTGTTGATGCTAAATCACTACTTGAAAATAAGAATATCATAATTCTTCTAAAATATCTTGTACTGTCTGGCATGCAGTATATTTTATTTGAGATTGACAAGCAATTTTCAACCATCTTTATATAAGAAGAGGCGTTAAATCTTCCTTGGTATTAAAAGTATCCAGATCTTTAAAAAGCCTTCACAATTCTCAAAATTTGTGTTTTGCTTTTTAAAATGTTGGATGTTTTCACAGATTAGTAAGTTTATTCACAGAACCTGGATTTTAAGCCTTTGAGAGTTGGAGAAGACTTAAATGATTTAAAGCCATTGTTCAGAAACCGTTGTACTTCAAAATCTCAACATTGAACCATTTTGGTTCCACGGGGGACATTTGACTATGTCTGGAGACATTTTTAGTTATCACAACTGGTAGTGGTGGGATGTTATTACTGTCATCTAATGGACTGAGTTCAGGGATGCTTTTAAACATCTTATCATGCACTGGACCACCCACCACAACAAAGAATTCTTTGGCTCTGGGCTGGGCACGGTGGCTCATGCCTGTAATCCCAAGACCTTGGGAGGCTAAGACAGGAGGAACACTTGAAGTCAGGAGTTTGAGACCTGAGACCAGCCTAGTCAGCATGGCAAAACACTGATGTTACAAAAATAAAATAAAAATTAGCTGGGTGTGGTGGCATGTGCCTGTAGTACAAGTTAATTGAGAGGCTGAGGCGGCAGGATTTCTTGAGCCCAGGGCTGCAGTGAGTTATGATCATGCCATTGCACTCCAGCCTGGGCACCAGAGTGAGACTCTGTCTCAAAAAAAAAAAAAAAATTGTCTGGTCCAAATGTTAATAGTGCTGAGGTTAAGAAGTCCTGCAATAGAGATTTTAAAAACCTTATTTTGTAGGACCTTTACATAGATTCTGCATTTGATGTTGCATGCCTTATAAACCCCTGTGTATAGAGCTAGTTCATCTGGGAGTTTCTGGCTCAAGAAGGTGCCCAGTGGGACTCAATGGTCAGAGAGCATCAGAGGAGCTTTCTTTCAGAGCTAAAGGGGTCAACACAGAAATGATGGCTCACGCTGCATTTGCATTGGTTATCAAAACCGCATCTATGTATCCCTGTCATAATCATTTATGGCACATAATTTAATGTATGCTAGCTATTCTTTCTTCTTTTAGTACCATGTAAGAACTATTCACGCAATAGTATCTTTTATTACTGTCTGTTTTTCCTTACTTTATAAGTCAAAACTTGAGCCATGATTCAGTCAGTTTTAATGCTGTTACTGTGTGGGTACAGCAGTTTTCTGGCCAACTCCCAAACATGATTTAATCTGTTTGATGGAAGCCTACCATTTTCACAGCAGAAGAACCGATCATTGTAGTCAACCAAGATCACAGCTTAAATTTCATCTCAAAAAGATAAAGAGTTTTTCCATGTACTAGAATTAGCATATATGTTATAAGAACTGCATCTGGTGTTGTCACAAAGAAAGCATTTACTTAAGTTTATTTTTGAGGTTGCTAAGATAGAAAAACAGCCACCATTTACTCTGATGAGAATTTACTCTCTTCCAATTTCTCTCTATCTATCTTTTCCTCATCTCTATCTCTCTGTGTTTCTATCTCTGTCTTTCTCTTTGTTAACACATTGGAATTCATTGTTTTAAAACTCATGATTCTCAAACCTAGGAAATAAAGGCTTCTTTAGGAGGAAATGTTTATCTGACCAGATTAATAGGCATAGAGGGATATTCAGACAGCTGGAATATTCTGATTTTTGTGCATCTTTTATTGAAATTAAGAAAAAAATCAAATATTATATGTAAATCATTTGAACACAATTATTGCATAATAAACACAAATCATCCAGCAGGGGGCAGTGCTGACTTATTAATGGTTGTCTTCAGTAGACAATGCAAATGGAGTAATGAAAGCCTTTTCTTTATGGAAATTGTTCAACAAATATGCAGTTCAGATGATTCTTAATCAGCAAAACCATATCAATTCACCTTTAAATGAATCAGATTTTGTGATAATTTGCCCAGAGACTAAATTAAATAATAGTTCAAAAAGTCCTGAACCAAGAATGAAACAATCTGCTTTCACATTTCTTCTCCCTCCTTTGATTCTGGCCTTCAGATAGACTTTTAAGGTTTCTGAGTCTTATTTTTCTTCTCTAGAAGATGACACATTTGGTCCAGAAAAAAACTTACATCTCTTATGCTTTAATAAGCAATGTGATCTATGAAAGAGTATGTTAAAATAAATTAATTCTGAAAAATATGTAACCTACCCAGATTCCCACTGAATGTGGTCTGGTTTTTAAAAAATGTGGTACATGTACATGATGGAATATTATGCAGCCATAAAGAAGAACAAAATCATGTTCTTTGCAGCCACGTGGATGTAGTGGGAGAGTATCATCCTAAGTGAACTATCACAGAAAAAAAAAAAAAAACTGGATACCACATGTCCTCACTCACAAGTGGAACCAAAACACTGGGCACATGAGCACAAAGGCAGGAGCAACAAACGCTGGATGCTGCTAATGAAGGGAAGGAGGGAGGGATGGCAAATAAAGGGCACACAATCACCTACCGGGTACCATGTCCATTACCAGGGGAAGAGAGGGCTTCTAGCCCACCTGCAGGCAATTTACTTACATTTTATAGTTTATTATATTTCAAAGGTGTGGGGTACAATTCAGGATTAGGTATACAAGTGGTCATCGTACAGTTAAAGTTTGAGCCTACTTTTGGTCCCCACTTTGCCTTGTTTGAAATCAGGTACCCTTATTGATGTCCTGCCCCCATCCCTACCCCGCCAGTATCCTGCTACTGTCAATCCCTTTCTTATACTATTATGGTAAATATTCAGGAGATCCCTATTTAATGTGAAGTTTCATTTCACTGAAATATAAAGTTTATCAGTTTTTAAATGGAAGCCTTCTCTTACAGGAGTGAGTCTCCATTCAAATACATTTACACAGGATAAAACTCTAGTTCTCATAAGTGAACCTTGTTTTAAACTGAAGTCATGGGACTCTCTGAACATGATTTGGGATTGTCAATCTGTGTTTCCTTTTTTAAAAGTTTGTACAGACATTTGAGATTTCCTTTTTATATAGTTCTTTATAAATAACAAGAATATTTTGTTTTAGGTGCTTGATTAAGTGTCTCTCTTATCCAGTAGATGGTGAAAGAGCTGTTTGTAGTTGGTAATACATTAGTTGAGTACGTCTTCCCTGTCTCCATGGCAAAAAAAAAAAAAAAAAAAAAAACTTGAATTTTTAAATAAGTCCTAGAATACTTTTGAATCCTAACTAATAGGCAGTTTGAACTAGAGAAAAAAGTTTTGACCCCAGGATTTCTGACCCTGAAGTCTAATTATCCACCACAATGGAACTCATGGATGCGTCATGGGTGGTCTAAGATCTGGAGGCAGATAACATAAAAGGGACAAAAACAGCTGGACCTGAGAAAGAGAAGTTCTGTAGAGATTACACATGAGGCGACTCCTCTTCTCCTCTTCATTTAGTGACCCCTGTAACGACAGGAAAAGGGGGTGCTGCTAAGGTCCTGCCACTTGACAAGTGGGAGCTAGAGATCATGCAGATTTGGTAGCAAACTGTTAAAATACATATGCTACAGAGTCCTGGCAGGCAACAGATGATATATGCAAGATGAGGAGCCTGGGAGAAAATTAGTAAAAGGGCTATTTACAAAAGAGTGGGAAGTCAAGGGAAATCAACAAGGCCTGGAAGGGCAAGAAAAAGAATTGTATTTTGAGATCCAAAGAGAGAAATTGAAGCTATAAGAGAAAGTTGTCTGGCAGAAGCTATGACCACAGAAAGAAGACCAAAGGAAACAGCTAGATCCAGAAGACAGAAACCTGCCCTTACTCTCCCTTCACCCTCCTGAGTTCTCATTGGCTTAATCCAACAGGAAGCCAGAAGATAAGTAAACTAATTAATGAAGTCCATAAGATTAATACACAGAGCAGGATTGGGCAGGGGTAAAGAGAACGCCTGAAGATTCAAATTAACAATATCAATGATTCACAAGCTGGTAAGTAGCCCTAGAGGACATTTGAATTTCTGCAGTGTTGCTTTCCATGTCACCAGCATGAATCCTTCTGGGACAAATGTTATCTTTATGTCATTGAAAATGGATAAAAGATGAAAGTGTGATGATGATGATGGTGGTGGTGGTGACGGTGATGGTAATAGAGGAGGAGATATGAAGAAAGAGGTAGTGGGAAAAAAAATAAATAACACAACACAACAAATACTACTAATTTTTTTTTGAGTTGGAGTCTCACTCCGTCACCCCAGCTGGAGCACAGTGGCACACTCACAGCCACCCCAGCGTCAATCTGCTGGGCTTTGGCGATCCTTCTGCCTCAACCTTCCAAGTAGCCGGAACTACAGGTGTACGCTACCACACCCAGCTAATTTTTGATTTATTGTAGAGACAAGGTCTCACCAAGTTGCCCAGGTGGGTCTTGAACCTGTGGGCTCAGGCAATCCACTCCCCTTGGCCTCCCAAAGTGCTGTGATTACAGGCTGAGCCAATGAGCCCGGCCACTAATTTTTAAAACTGCAGTTTAAAAACCATTTGTTGAACACATACTAAGTGTGAGACACTGAGCAAACTACTGACAACAAGAAAAGATGGTCTCTATCCTTAGGAGCATTTCGTTTTTGTTCTTTGAGGTTTTTGTTTGGGGTGTGTGTGGGGGGGTCTGTGTGTGTATTTGATTTTTGGCTTTTTTGATTGTCTGTTTGTTTTTGCTTTTTTGATTTGGGGTATCACTCTGTTGCCCAGGATGGAGTGCAGTGGCATAGATCATGACTCACTGTACCATCAACCTTCTGGGCTTAGGCAATCCTTCTGCCTCAGTCTCCCAAGTAGCTGGGACTACAGGTGTGCTCTACCATGCTCAGCTTATTTTTTTATTTTTTTTGTAGAGATGAGGTCCAGCTATGTTGCCTAGGCTGGTCTCAAACTTCTGGACTCAAGCAATCCTCCTGCCTCAGTCTCCCAAAGTGTTGGGATTATAGGCATCAGCCACCACACTCAGCAAGGAGCTTCCTGAAGTATCAGGCAGTTTGTTAAACTACTTAAATCAGACCTACCTCACATGATTATAATAGGATTAAATTCAATTATCTTCCCTTTACAGATGACAAAGTTGACACTTAAGAAGTTTAAGTGGTTTATTCAAAGTCTTCGGCTAGTAAGAGGTGGAGCTGTGATTGAAATGCAAACATTCTGATTCTAAAGACACACACTCAACCAAACCAAGGCACTGGCGCCTGGGTTGAGAGCACAATGGTTTTCCTTGAAAACTGCATGCAAGCTGTACCTTTCAAAATCCAAGGGAGTTTTTTTGATCTATCAAATTACCATGTCCCCTCACGATATCTATGATTCAATTTACTAATTGCATCAAGTATTACATTAACTTGGTATTACACTAATTAGCACCATTTTGTTTACTAGGAGATGACAGGGTAGAATGAAGGTTCCTTTCCTTAAGGCCCATTATTAAAATGATTATTCCCCAGGGGGTGATGTGGAAAACAGAAATGAACTACACTGCAGCATGTGTGGATACCTGTGACCTTTAGCAAAGAGGATGGCCCTACCCCAAATTATTCCATCTGGCAGAGCTGTTACCTGCTGTAGTTCACACATGAATGGCAACGATTTGCATGCAAATAGAAGCCTACATGCTTTCTTGGAGCTAAGAGCTGTATTTCAACATTTCACTGCGGAATTAGTCAGTGGACGGGATGCTGCAGCTTTGTGGATGTGCCAGCTAAAAACCTTCTAAATACCAAGCTCTGTGTTTCATAGCAAGATTGTTTATTGAACCAGTGCATGGAAGCACCAAAGACTCCTCTGCTGAAACACTGCCAGCTCCAAGCTCTGATTTTAACATTGATGTTGTCAGTTCAGATTAAGCATTGGTCTAAATGAATGCTGGCAGACTTCTTCTGAGGCATGATCACCCGTGTTTCTGTGACTAAGTAGCAGAGCTATGGACAAGAATGAAGCTATGGCCTTGGGAGTTATTAATTCCTGCTTGCTCCCCTTCATCAGTTCCCCATTTCTTATGAGATAAAAGGCAAGTTCCTTGACCGATCTTCATGGACCTTCATAGTGTGCGTCATACTGGTCTTTATCCCACATGTGGTCCCACTCCTTTATACTCCAGAAATCAAAAAATACTTACCTTTGCCCTTACACATGATGCAGGACTAAGCTTTCCTTCCTTTGCACATGCTATTCCCACTACCTGGAATCCACCTTTACTATCTCTGGATTGCAAACTTGTATTCAACCTTCAAAAATCTGTTCAGGCTATTCTGAAAGACCTCCTCTGCTTGTTCTAAATAAAGGTAATTTCTCTATCTCCAGAACCTCATCTGTATTTTTACTATTGTTGGATGAAACAATAGGACATACAAGCGCACAAGCCTTGCTCATAGAGCCTTGTCTCATCTTTATTTATCCAGATCTCAGCACAATGTTTGGCATATAATATGTGTTCCATTCTTATTTGTTGAATTTTTTTTTTTTTTTTTTTGAGTTGGAGTCTCACTCCGTTGCCCAGACTGGAGTGCAGTGGCATGCTCCCAGTCACCGCAGCCTCGCCCTGCTGGGCTCCGGCCATCCTTCCACCTCAGGCTTCCAAGTAGCTGGAACTACAGGCGTACGTTACCACACCCAGCTAATTTTTGATTTATTGTAGAGATGAGGTCTCGCCAAGTTGCCCAGGCGGGTGTCGAACCTGCGGACTCAGGCAATCCACTCACCTCAGCCTCCCAAAGTGCAGGATTACAGACTGAGCCACTGAGCCCGGCTTATTTGTTGAATTTAACTGATTCTTCCCAGGTACATGGTATAGGATGTATTTGGTAGCTTAAGGCAAACTACAATTATGCTAGCAGTTCAAAAATTAGAACTACATTTTGTGTAATGTTTATTTCTTTTTGTTCATAAAAATGCATTGATCTTACCAAAAAAGGCAAACAAAAGAAAAAACAGCATTATGAAAGATATGAAAAAATTCTTTAATCTTCTTAACCAGAAAAATTGCTTTCAACATAGTGGATCAAAGCATACCTACATCTATATCTCTATCTCTATCTCTATCTATATCTATATCTATATCTATATCTATACATACATATATAAACATTCTTATATAATTCAAAAATAGAGCTTTGATTGTTAGATGTTTTCCTTTTTTTAGAGTTACTTTGAATAGTAGGAATGAGTGATCCTTTAGACAAAGATGACACAATGGAAAAATAAGTATTCCCTCCTGATGGAACAAGACAGTGAGGCTTGCTGAAATCCATTTAGCACAATCAGTTGGTCTATTATCTCCTGATTATGGAAGTGGAGAAATGAGATATTTAATCAGGACATATTTTAGAAAGTTGTAACATATTTGCGTATTTCCCCAAGGCCTGTAATGAAGAGCTCTTAATATTTCATTTTCATTATTACCAGAAGAGAAGAGTTGTAATAAAAACTCTCCTTGTGATCTTAGTCCCAGAACAAAGGAGAATTTCAGCATCTCTATGTCATATGAGCAATGACCCCACCATCAAACTAGGCAGAGAACTACTTAAGATCAGAGTTCTGGCCATTTTCATTCTTCATCTTTGCCAATAGTCTCTGTTCCTAACTCACAGAAGGACATTTTGTATTTAGAATATCTTCTGTGGCTGGAAAGTATTGGAAAATAGTCATTCCTATATGTAGTATAAAGCAGGCACCTTCCAATGAACACCAAATTCCTCCACAGGTTCAGGACCAAGGGCCACAAATGAGTAAACTGAGGCACATTCATGAAAACATCAAGAAAAGATTGTAGCAGGTCCTCCTTAAAATCTTTTTAAGCTAAAAAAACTATCTAATTTAGTTAATGCCAAGGAATAATATTATCCACTGGATCAGCGATGTAATCATTGAGCCAGAGAATATTATCAAACACCAAAATGTTGATTGTGACTCAATTACTACTTTTGACTGTCAAATCCTCATATTTTTTGAGAAGCTAGACTTACATTTAGACATAGTTTACAGCTCAATGTGTTCTGTTCCTAAACAAATTAAGACCACATTGCTGAGAAATGTGAATAATTGCAGAATAGACAAAAGATTCCTCTCTGGATAGGGACACAAATTTGGCCCTCTTCTCTCATATTTCTTGATGTTCTATTCTCACATTCCAGGTCCAGGCACAGTGGCTCAGGCCTGTAATCCCAGCACTTTGGGAGGCAGAGGCAGGAGAATTGCTCAAGACCAGGAGTCTGAGACCAGCCTAGACGACATAGCCAGACCTCATCTCCAAAAATATCAAAAAATCATCCAGGCGTGGTGGCACGCACCTGTAATCCCAGCTACTCAAGAGGCTGAGGCAAAAGGAGAAGGAACAGGAGAAAAAGGAAGAGGAGAAAGGAGAAGGAAGAAGAAGAAGGAGAAGAAAAAGAGAAGAAGAAGGAGAAACCGCTCTAATTGATACAGCAAAGATACAGATTAGCTACAATCCTCAGGGATACCTCAGTCAATCCAGAAAGCGATACCTGCTTCTTATGTCCACCTTGGTCCATGGTGGCATGTCTGATAAGAACAAGTGACAAGATGACATGATCACTGTGATGGAAAATGAGAATTGAAGAACAATCAGGTTCCAGCAGTCAGGCTCTGGATAACTAAATCCCAGCCATTCCTAAATATGGAGAGGTGGGGAAGAACAGGTTTCATACATAAGTTTTTTTTTCAATCTGCTTTTCTTTTCATGCATGTATACTGTAAGAGAGTGTTAGTTTGTGTTTGGAAGAACTGATATATCTTGCTTGGTTTCTAAAGGGAATGTCTTTTAAAGGTCAGCTAGTAGGGGATATGGGAGAGAGAGAGAGAGAGTGTGTGTGTGTGTGTGTGAGTGTGTATGTGTGTGTGTGTGTCCTAACCACAATGGCTGGAAAGACACACTGGCTCATTCACCAAAAATAGTCCAATCTGGCATGTAGTAGATTTTTCTTACAGTGAGGAAATAGGGACCAGGGACTTTGGAAGCTGAACAGAGAAGAGTGGGTCTAAGTAGCTCTCATTCAGGTTTTATTCTCTCTCTCTCTGTCTCTCTCTCTCTCTCTCTCTCTCTCCTCCCCACCCCCCACCTTCCCTCCCTCTGTCTCCATATTTATCTCTTTTTCTTTTTCTACCTAATTCCAGAAAGGGCCCTGACATCACCTTGTCTCAGTCCTTTGTGTCCTAACAGGAAAGGCTCAATCCCTTCCACCTTGTCTCTTTATACTGGCAAGTTTTCAATTCAAAGATGTCTCACTTAGATAAGTATGAGGACATCAGACAAACCAAATGCTCTTTTAAAATGCTGAATGCTTCTCATAAAGAAACTTTTGACTTGAATAAGGTCTACAGATTAGATAATAGTATCGTGTCAATATCAATTTCCTGATTTTGATCATTGTGCTATATTTATATAAAATAAAACCATACTAAAGCATTTAGGTTTAAAGAGACATCATAGCTAGAATTATCTTCAAATGTTTCAGATGATAAAACGTCATTTCCTTTTTTTCATTTATTATTTTATTAACATTTGGTTAACTCAAGTTTAACAGTTAGAATTGTCCTAAACAATTAGTTATAACTCTAGTTTAGGTAATTAAATTCCCTTAAATATTTTAAACCCTATTTACACATTTAATATATCTGATTTTCTCAAATACCTTAAATGTCTTGTAAGGCAAACTTACAAGCCTAACAGACAAATCATTTTAAGCACACAAGCAACTTAAAGAAATAATAATAATCAAACATACACATGTAGTAAATCAACCTCTCAACAAAAAATGCCATCTTCAAAATATTTCGGAAGAAAAAACATATACCAATAGAGACAGAGATAAGAAAGCACTGCGATCAAATGTTAACATTTGGGGTACCTCAATGAATGACATCTAGAATACTTTGTATTATTCTTACTTTTCTGTCATTTTGACAGCATTTCAATATAACAAATGAAAAGGGAGCTATTTTATATTAAGAGAAATGTATAATCTTTATGTATTATCACAGTAAAGAGCCTCTTTCCCCCAATGGAATCATTGGGGAGGATAATTGTAAAGCAAACAACCCAAACCAAACAGAACACTAGGTAAAGCATACAACCAAAACTGCATTCTAGAAATCTGGACACATTTTTTTCAAAACATTTCAAATGAAGTTGCTGTCATCTTATCATTCATCAATTCATTTAGTCGTATTTATTGAGTACTTTTCATTTGAAATGGTCCAAGATGCTCTGGTACTCACAGACTATGGAGGAGACACACACACAGTCATTTTCAGTACTTCGGGATACATGTTAAAACAGGAGCTATGGAAAATAAGAAAAGGAAACCCTTCCACAGTCTTTCAGGGGGCTCAAAGTGTCCTTCTAAAGAGAGAATGTTTTATATGCAGTCCATAAGAAAAGAGAAGTGGGCCAGTGAGGGAGGAATATAAGAACAAGGGAAAACAATAGCATCCCAAGATATACAAAGACTCTGGGGCCTAGCATTGGGGATGGAAAGGAGGGGAGGCTCTAGCTGACAAAATCATTACAACTGGAGAATCAGCTGTCGACTGATTACAGGGTTTTCAAACAAAGGAGTAACATGAAAATATTTGCTTCTTATTACTTTAATTTTGTTCTGGTGGAACTATTGATTTGAAAAGAGAAAAAATGGAGCTCAGGAGACCATTTAGCTAGAAATAAGATGATCAACACAAAGGCAGCATCAGGATCATATGGACCAGCGAAATTGGAGGATATTACGATATCTCTGTCTTTGGAACCCAGAGGGTTTAAGACATCTGGGAAGACCCATGTACCCCATATCTGGTAGATAATAAAGCCAGGCATTCACACTCTAATCTTGCTTATGACAATCACTGCAAGCTCAGCTTCCATGATGGCTTTGCTATTCTTGCCCTAAATTCTGCTTGATTCTGAGAGTCAATTCCATACCCCTTCATAAACCCATCCTCCCTTCTAACTTTCTCTAACCCTTAACCTCTTGCTACAAAAGTCAGTAAAATGAGAACATCACACTGAAGCCAAAATATATTGCTTAAAGTCATAAAGCTAAACCTAAATCAGATTATCAAAATAGGCTATTCAATGAAGGCTATTATTAACCAGGCTTTACAAAAGAATCCAAAAATACTTCCTATGGCCAGTCCTACTCACATATTACATATTCTGAAATAACTGCCTGCTAACCTTTGTCTGTCAGGTGAACTCAATGATATTTTAAGACCCAAATCAAAGGGTGTCTATTTGGTAATGTTTCTTTGAATGCCCTCCAGAAAAAGTGAGTCAGTCACTCCTGTGTTCTTTCAGTACTGTGTGATTGCTTCTTAACTACATGTGTTCAATCCCTAGCTTTTCAACTGATTTTTGTGTAATGTTGATCATGTTTCTTTCTACTTGTAAAGCAGGAAAAAAAGTGTAATTTACCTCCTACTGTTGTTACATGAAATAATCACCAACAAATACTTACCTGGGTCCCCAGCACATGAAAATAATAGCAACTGGTGTGGAGGTTTTACTATTATGTCACTTATCATCTTCCTCTGTTAAATTAGAAGCTCCTTTTAGTGAATGAAACTGTCTTAACCACCTATGAATCCCCACTATCTAACAAGCAGTTTAGCATGTAGAGGGAGCTCTGTACATATTTGTTGAATGCATGAATGAGTAAGTGGGTCTAAGCAGGATACCTGATGATCAGTGTCTATTCCCCACCCAAATAAAATTAGAGCCCTGGTTCTTGGCAAATTCCAAGTGATAAAGTGTTCAGGTAGGTTCACGGAGCCGTAGGTTCAGCCCCAGCTCGGCAAGCCTGCTGGGTCGTTTCTGCACACTGACTGTACCTCAGACTGCTCTTCATCCCAATCGCTGGCTTAATCACCTCTGCTGGCTTCCTTCCTGCTTCTTGGGGAGTGAAAAGTTTCTGCTACTAAAAGAATGACTGCCTGTGATCCCATCCTTTCCATTTGGACAGTCTCCTATTATTTTCGATTCTCCTCTTGCTTTAACAAGTGGCTTCCGCTTTATCACAAGGCATTCGGTGCTTATATCTCCCTTTATCCCTGTGTGGAGTGGAACAGAGCAGAGAGAGTTCCTCCCTGCCCACATTGTGCAGACACTGAAAGAGACACAATCATCAGGCAAGAAGGAAAGATGGCTTTTGAATCAGAACAAATGCATCCCAGCTCAATTCTATGCTTCGTTTAATTAGGAATCAATTGGCTCTGGCCACCATGACTGAGTTCCTCTTTTCATAGGAAACCAGAACTCGCTCTCTCTCTTCATTTCTGTGAGAAGTGGAGAGAGATGAGGAAGAATCAAGTGGAGTTTGAAATTTAAAAAAAAAAAAACAGCATCTGGCAGAAGGAGAATCACAGTGAGAAAAAGTTATACATAAAGATGATAAAATGAGGAAATCAGTTCCAACCTCCAAAATGTATTGAACACCTAATATGTGCCTGGAACTGTGCTAGAATCTGGACCTCACCTTTGAAGAAGACTGATGTCTGCACTCAAGGACTTTTAAGAAATAAAAACCAGTCTATGCTTGTCAGTCCAGGCAGGGTAAGGGCCAGTGGGCGGCTTAAACTTCACCTGTACCTAGACCACTTATGTACCCAATCCTGACTTGTACCACACATCCTTAAAATAATATATATATTTTTTAAAAAGACTTTAAGGATAAAAAACTATGCAATGATTGTTGAGAGTAATGGATATTATTTAGCTTGGAAAGGAAAAGCAGCAGAGGTAGCATGAGTCTTGTCTTAAAATACATCATGGAATGTAATAGTGAACTTCCTCCAAGCTTGTGGAAATTATTTACAAAACACTACACTATCTATCACCTGCCTAGTTGACCACTTGCAGCATCATTGTAAATGCGAGTTTCGTAGAGTGGTACCTGAAACCACCTAGGATCACAGCACTCCTGAGAGGAAATAATGCATGCGTGCCTAAGTTCATCTGCTACCAGTCATACTGATCCTTCTACTCCAAGCCAAAGACAGATTCCATGTTCTTGTGTTTTACAACCATAAATCATTATTTTTAAAACTCACCCCTACAAAGTACGAGTGCCTTTACTGATAACATATTAAGAACACAGGAAATGAAGAGTTAGATATACAGCTTGACAAGATCAGAATTTGAAGTTGATAATCTTTCACACACCCTCAGGAAGTGTGACTTTATTTGTCATAGTGGGGTTTTCCAGCCACAAAGTGCCATTGTCAAGAGTTGCAACCTTTCACTTCGTCCTTTTAAATTCACACATCATACCATTTGTCACACCCAATGGCTCAGAACAAACTCCAAGTTAGCACAGTCCAGCTACTTGGATGTTTGTGACTCTATATTTCTGGGTCACTTGGTTTCACAGCTCTCTTCCTCACTTTGTTTTCCTCCTTATGAATTAACAAACTGACTTGAGAGTCAGTTGGCTTGGCTTGGGAACTGGATGGATGTGAGCACACATTTATTAGTCATAACTCATAGAGCTGCAAATTAATGAAGATTCAACTCAAACTGGCATAAGTAAAACAGAGAAATTGTTCAATCATATAACTAAAAAAGGCTAGCAGTAGAGTTAGTTTTAGGCATATCTCTCTATCTCTCTCTCTCTCTGTGTTTCTCTTTTCTTTCCCCATGCCAGAGCTCTGCTTTCATCTGTGTGTGTTTCATGCTCAAACAGGATCTCTCCATGTGGTCTCTGGAAGCTCCAGTCTTTCATCTTTATAACTATAAGAGCAACACAAAGGAGAACAACTTACTTCCAATCTCCCCAGTAAATGTCAAAATATTAGCCCTGATTGGATTGACTGGGGCATGTGCCATCCCTGAAGAAAATACTGTGGCAACAGAGATCAGACAAATTAATTGGCCAGGCTGGTCACTTGCCCACACCTGAAACTGAGGGCAGGTCACCTGTCAGTCCGAAAGAAGAAAAGATGTACTTCCCAAATAAGTCTCCAGAAGCTGTTATTTGTAAAAAAAAACTAATGAATACTGAGAAGAGGAAAAAAAAGTCACAAATTTCTTCTGAGTTCCCACATTTGAACATATCATCCTAGTTGAGTCTGGAGCTTTCAACTATTTGAGAGGGAAAGCAAGAAAGAAAGGCATCTGAACCAAATTTTAGATGTGTAAGGTTTAGCTTGTTTCCTTTAGCTCATCGCCCTCTTATGTTTCCTAGAGGAAAGAACTGATGGAAAGTAAGAGTGAGAAAACACACAACAGAAGGACATTTGTTCTCTTTCTTTTGTGAGAGCAATGAAATCAGATGTTAATAGAGGCAAAATACGACAGCTCCTGGTGACAATTTTTGCCAGGACTGTGGAGCTCTTCCAGCAGGTGACCCTCACTTTGTTTTCCTTTGGGACAATCACACCAATGCAGAGCTGGACTGTTTGCACAAAGAAGTAAGTTGTATCTGAATTGTAAGTGTTCTAAAGAGGATTGTACTAAGCATTTGAACTTCAGATTCTTGCTTTCTTTTAGATATAAGAAAGAAACAATCAATCACCTATTCAAACCTGAATTCTATCTTTTCACTTCTCCAATCAAGTACAAAGGTCACATAGATGGAGAAATGTTTTTGCTATATTTTTATAGCAGGAAAAAAATTTCAAAATATTTTTGAGAGGATTTTTTATTGTTCTGTTTGCTTTGCTTTTTCTTTTTCTTTGCTCCTTCCCAATACCCTGCCATCTAAGGGTCAATTCATTGTGCATTATTTCAGCCATGACTCAGCTGCTTGGATCTTCATGAGGCACACTTAGAGGAACATAAGTGTTCTCTTCCCAAGTGGAATTTCTGAAATAACAATAACTTCAAACATACCATTAACCTCATCATTATCAACACCAATAACTATACAAAGCATTACATGACATAATAGCCATATTGTTTAGCATTTATAATGCATCAGGTTCCCTGCTAAGCACTTTACATATCTTGCCACAAGTAAGTTTTACAGCAAAACTATGAAGCAAGCACTTTTTTCATCTCCACATTAAAAGTGAAGAAAACTGAGACTCAGAAACCAATGCCTCAACCAGTAGATTCAGCTAGTGAGTGTCTCCCCAACAAATTCCAGGTCCCTCTCGGCAAACACTCCGTGCGTTTCCTCTGCCCACTGTGCTCTCTCCAGTGCCTGTAGTTGCAGCTCTCCATTCCTAATGCTGTCTCAGGAAAGCTGTTTTGGGGGTATAACCTCCACAGCCTTAAGTGATAACCTATCCCTGTGTGGCTAACTTCTACTCATGTCCTAGAATAAAAGTCATGACTGAGCACAGTGCCTCATGCCTATAATCCCAAAACTTTGGGAGTCTGAGACAAGAGGATTGCTTCAACCCAGGAGTTCAAGACCCTACAAAAAATAAATGGATAAACCAGCTGGGCATGGTGACGTGTACCTGTATTCCCAGCTATTTGGGAGACTGAGGAGGAAGAACGGCCCGGGAGGTCGAGGCTGCAGTGAGCCATGATTGTGCCACTGCACTCCAGCCTGGGTGACCGAGTGAGACCCCAACTCAAAAAATAAAAGCCACCTGTTCAGAACTGATTTCTCAGGGTGATCATTTTCAGTGTTCCTTCCTCTTTATAATATGTCCAGAACAGGCAGGCATTCATTATCAGCACTGTCTTCCACGAGACTTGAAGTTTTGTTCGATCTTTCACCCAGAGGTGTGGCCTTAGCCTTTACCTCAGTTTTAGTCATCTACTACATACCCACAAATAGAAGAGTGACATAATCACTACACAGGTGGGTGACAAGGTGTTTGGGAACAGCGTACTCTCAGCAGTTTCTCAGAACTTCCTCCACCCTCCTTTGAGTCAAACATTTCTCAGGTCATCACTGTGCAGCGAACATCTGAACCCCAAGACTAGACTGAAAGGGATGGTTTGTAGTATCTGCCTTTTCCCTCATCCCATGGAGGTGCAGTTGAAAAACTTCACCTCAAAAGGCAAACTCTTAGGGAAGCTCCTTCTTCCTAAGCCTCAGAGGAGTCTCTATCAGCTGCATCCCACTTTTCAATCAATTTTATCAATTTTGTCTGTAATGTTTTCAGATTGTGCCCACCACCCTGGTAGCCAGCTGCATTATCAGCAATCAGCAGCATGGCAGGGACAGAGGATAGGCACAGTTGAGAACAAGGCTAAAAATAACCATTTTAAATTAAATTCTTGAATTGGAAAGGAAAGAGGAGGGAAGAAGCAGGACACGGTAGGGCAGGTTTTATTTATTTACACCAATGAATCAAAGATAAAGGAAGGAAAAAAGGCATTTTGAAGGAGTTGGGCATATAGCAGAATTGTTTTCATCTCTGGTAACATTGTCAAAACACCAATGATGATGCAAAGCAAATGCCTGTCAGACAAACTCAAAGAAAGCTTATTTACATGTTTGGGATGAGCAAGGTTGTAAATGATGATTTAATTGGGAAAATCTGCCTAGTCATTTGAACAGGCAGTCCTAAAAACAGACATAACATAGTGCTAGAAGGAAAACAAATTTAAAGAAATTTCTTTTTTATTGCTTTACTCTAATACATTTCCCTCTTTCCTCCTGCCTCTCCCTATTCCATTTTCATTTCCATTAGAAAAAACACTTCTCAGCATTTTCCAGGCTGCCCTTAACCTTTCTGACTTGCTCACTTGGGGCCTGTAGAAGACAAAGCACTCTCTCAATGACTGGAGACAGGCACTAGGCAGTACCCAGTGCACGTAGACTGGCCCCTGGGGCTGGAGTGGTGACTTCCTAAAAACAAACAGTGCAGAGGCTGATGGATTAGTGAAGGTGTATAGAACATTCAACTCGATACCTAGCAAATAAAAAGCATCGAATAAATATTAGTTTCCTTACCTGCCACTCAATAGGGAACTGGCATTTGTTATCAAAAAGAAAAATATCACCTACTGACATCTACAATTAGAATTTTTGACTGGGAAGAATTATATCGATACAGTAGCAATAATTATTTCTAGGTGGGAGATTATCATTGATACAGTTTCCGTCTTTATATGTTTATTTAGATTTTTAAATTTTTCTGCAATTATAAGAGACAAAATAATTTTTTAATCAAAAATTCTAGATGTTATTTTGTTAAATACAAGTCATTTTCCAGGCTTATATTCACTATTCCTGTCCAATGACTTGACTGTCTAATAAAAGTCATCCATTAATGAGTTTAAAAACTAAAGTTTTTAGTTTTCTTTTTTTGATCCTTTTAAAAATGTCCAGAAATGGGCATTTTGCCAATTTTTTAATGATGAAAGATTGGCACTAATACCAACCTCCAACTGAATACCACTTGACATGGTTGAAATCTCCCAAACACACCAGAAAAGGCATATAGAAAAATACAAAAGAATTAGTAGAGCATAAAATATTTATTTCATCATTTGGCCATTATTCCTAGGAAACCCTTTCGTTATCTGTAGCAGACATTTGTGATGAATTGTGCTGTATCACCTCAGTACACCTAATTTCAGCACTGGTGTGGTGGACAGTTCTGTGCATCTTTGCCAATGTCCCAGGGTGCCCCTCTGTACTGCTTTCTTAAAAGCTGGGGAAAACACCTTAGTCACATGTGGTGCAACCCAGAAATGTGGGGGAGTCTGTGTTTCCCAAGGTAAACCTCATTCTGTAGAGGATAAAATTCTATGGATAAATGTCCCAACTTCCTTGTCCTACACTGGGACAATTCTAAGCAGTTACCAGCTCATTAACACATACTTTATTTTTCCCCCCTTTCTCTCCTTATTCCTACATTCCTGTTTTTTGTGATCACCTCCAAAACAAACTCCCCGGGGCTTAGTCCATTCGGGATGCTATGACAGAGTACTATATACTGTGTGACTTAAGCAACAAACGTTTATTTCTCACAGTTTGGGAGGCCAGAAATCTGAGATCAGGGTGTCAGCATGGTTAGGTTCTTCTTGAAGGCACTCTTCCTAGTTTACAGCCTTCTTGCTGTATCATCACATGGCAGTGGAAAGAGAGATGTCCTGTTTCTTCCTCTTTATATGGGGTCATTAATCTCATTATGAGGGCCTTACCTTCATGATCTAATCTAACCCTAATTAATTTACAAAGGCCCCACCTTCAAATACCATTACATTGTAAATTAGGGTTTCAACTTATGAATTTTGAGGTTAAACACACATTCCATCCATAGAACCCTGCATCAAGCCCTCATCTATGGGTCAACTTTAAGTGGTGGGAGGATGTGTCATTGGACTCAGACTAAGACATCATAATTATAAATTTCTAGGTTAAAAAAAAAGTCCCCAAGTCACTAATGACAATAATGTCACTAATGGTAAGGACAGTCTAAATTCTATTTATTAGAATTTGGTACCATAACTAAACTGTCTGTGTAAGCAACTTCCACATAGATTGGGACTAGAACAAGATTCTTTGCTGCTTCGATCTGTTAGTACACAAAACTGTGCCTGGCACTGAGACAAAATAAGCAAGTGCTTTCACCAGCCCATGGGCAAAACCCACTCTTTTTCTAACTCTTGACCTTGCAGAACCAGGTCCTAGGAGCATGGAATTCAATAGTAGCTACATCCTTTTAGCCTGAGTTTTGACAGCCTAACAACAGAACAGGAATTATGTCAACTTTTCTGATTAGCATGAGCTCTGCCCCAGAACCAATGACATATAATATGAATGTGTGCTTTTCCTGCCACAAAGCTGCGATACATTAACAAAGCTTCACAAAGTCACTCTATCTTAGGACAACACCAGACAACTTGTTTTCATCTTATTTCTGGGACAAGGACATTCATTGTATCCTGATTTCACTGACTTCTGAATATTATATTAAACATTGACACATGCTTGGCAACTCAAATTCATTGGTCAAATGTCTTTCTCCTCTCAAAATTGTTTTTAATGTAAGAATGCAATAAATATAAATCCCAGATTTATCACTAAATATGTGACCTTGCTTAGTCAAACCTTACTATTTTATCTTGTAAAACATAAGTAACAGAAAAACTCACATTATAAGCTGTGAAAATTGCAAAAAATCCCTGAAATGTGTTTAGTACAGTCCATGGCACAAAAGCACTTCCAAATGTTAAGCATTATTATTAACATCAGGTTCAATTATAATACCTGAACAATGCAAAACTACAAAGTCAGTATTACACTTAAAATCTGGACACACTTTAACTAAAAAACACAAGTTATTATCATTCTAACTCTTTAATTTTTTATGAAATTTAACCTTCCTTAAAATTGAACTATAATGCATTAGAAGATAAATTTCTCAAAAAGGTACAAATGATCAAAACATCCATCTAGGAATTCACAATATAGAAAGGAAAGCAGATACACATGCAGAGTTAATCATGTACTAAACATTTATTGAAAGCATTTTGTTCTAGAAAATACTGGGTAATAGAGAAACAAAGATGAACAAAACTCTTCCCTTCCTCTGAGATAGGAAACTATCCAATGAACCAATAAGAACCCTATGTTGATATAATAAATATTATGTTTAAGATAATATGAGAAGACTTGGAAAGGAATAACCAGCTCTATTAAAGGGAGTTGAACTGTTAAACTGGAAGATGAAGGATGAATAAGAATTAACAAATCAATCAATGGGAGAAGAGGGATTTCAGGACACAGCATAAGCAAAACAAGGAATCATGGAAGAGCATCATGTCTTCAGATAACTCAAAGTAGTTATATTAGATTAGAGCCAGGAGAAATGGGGAAAATGAGGAGGAGAGATGAGAGAAAGCAATTCTCATAAATGTTGGGCTACGGTTTTTTGAAATGACCATAATGGAGTCATAGGCAAACATGTATAAAATATTAACGTCACATAAGGTTAGATCACTTGTCCATTTTTACATACCTAGTTTGTGGCAAAACTAGAGGTAGAAGTTGAGTCTCCCAACTCTAAATGTGGTGCTCTATCCTCCAAACCAGTATTTCATAAAGAGTGGTCCCAGGACTAACAGCTTAAGCATTACCTGGAAAATTATTTTTAAAATACATATTCTCAGGTTTTGTCTCACAACTACTGAGTCAAAAACTCTGAGGATGGGACCCAGAAATGTGCACTTTTAAAAGCTCCCCAGTTGATCCTGAATCACACTAAAATTTGAGAATCACTGCTCTCAGCCATGTTGAGTTTCACATTCCCAATGAGCTTTCACAGAGGAAACAAAAGGAAACACAAATATTATGGAGGTTTTTGGTCAAATTCAAAAAAAAAAGAAAAAAGAGGCAACCCTCTCGGGTCCCTCTCCCACTCTGGAAGCTTTTCTGTCCTCTCAATAAATCCTGCTTTTTCAAAAAAAGAAAGAAAGAAAGTCAATAACCTTATGTTTGTGACAATACCTCATCAACCAAGTACTTGGTGAAAACTGTATGAAAATGTTGTATTTGAACAAGTCCTTTGATGACTAATACCTTAGCAATCACAACAGGCTCAGGTGGTTAGAAAAAGAATTTACCTCCAGATGTCATTTCGGTTCTAACTACATAGATACCCCAAAACAGGTGCCTATCAGTGTACCTACCAGGGGGTAAAGAGACAGAAAAAAAAATTTTTTATTGGAAGAAGATGGTCACCTCCTTTCCCTAGAGTTCCCTAAAGTTATACTTCAAGAACTTAAATAAACCCATTCCCAGCATCTCAATATTTTAGAGTTTAGGAGAATGTGAATATAAAAAGTTTATTGTGCCAAGTTTAGTATCATTTACCTTAATGATCTCAATGTCTGCCTTAGTTTCTTGCATATAGTATGCCTTTAATAAAAGGCTGTTAATCAACTAGATGACCTAATTGATACAAAGAATAAACTAGTGTTTTGAGTGTGTGTCTGTAGAAAACTCATTTTAAAAGTTAAAAATAGACTGAAAACAAAAAATAGAGTCTATTTTATATGACTGAACATACAATATTTGAAGAAATGCAGTCTGAACACAATGGTTACAGCATTGATTTTTCTGAAATTAGAAACATTCTGCATCCAATCAATCTGTCTCTCTTGCTGACATCAACCATTGAGGAGATGAAGAAAAATCTCATTTGTGCCAGTATCTGGCAAACTAACACAAGTTAATTTGTCAATTAAACTATCAGTGTAATAAGGAATGTTACAAACTAACATTAGCAGGTTAAAGGAGGCAAGCTGTATAATTCATAAAGAGAAACGCAAGTTCACAACAAGAATTCAGATGTAGCTTAAATGAAGATGAATAATGGCAAAACTAAATTAAAGACAGGGTCTGAGTGACCTCTAGTGTTATTGAAAAGAATATAAAGTAAAATAAATAAAAAATAGCCCATGGTGCTGAATCCTAAATATAAACATACATAAACTTTCTTACAACATGGTTATCATTTCATCTGTTTAGAAATCACCTAAGAAATAATATGCAGAACTTCACATTTCAGTCTTCATCACTGAAACACTTTTCTGACTTACTGACTTACTTTTTAAATGTTTACCTTCATATATGTACAAAAGTCTGCAATCGTATTGCTATTATTCAAATGCCTTGGGGAAAAAGAATGTCTTGTCTTAAATGTTAAATAACAGTAGGTTTCCCAACTGATATTGATAAAAGGTCAAGGGAATGCAGAAAGGCAATAAAGTCATTCCTATTTTAGTAGTGTTGAGAGAGAGTGCTTACATTCAGTTACTTCACCTTCTAATGTATGCATTGATTTTTCTAAAAGCACAAGCCCTGATCACCTTCAATCAAGGTTCTTCAAAACCCCCTGATTGCCTACCAAATTAAGAACAAATTCTTAGGTGGGCCATTCAAGGGCTTCCAAGAAATGACCCCCCGACCTTCATTTCCTATGAAGAAGGCATTGCCACATGTCACCACACTAGCATTATTTCTGCACATGCAGACTTCCCATGTACCAATGTCTTTTTTAACTGCTAGAATTTTGCAAATCTTTGTGTAAAGATAGTCCAAAATCTAGGAAGACCTTGCAGCTTATTTTTAATAATGCCCTGATTTCAAGTCCTATTTCTATCACTTGCTAAATGTATAATTTGGGAAAAATTGCTTAGCCTAACTTAAATCAATTTGATCATTCCTAATATAAGGATAATGTATATCATGAATATATTACTACAGCTACCTCTGCATGACAGAAAGTAAAGAATGGTGGAACAAACCAAGGTCAAATACCATCTCTGTCATTGATTAACTTTGGGGATCCTGGATAAGGCAGTCAGCTCTCTTTGTTCCAGTTTCCTCATTTGTAAAACAGGCATAATCATAACCAACTTTATAATATTAATGTGAGGATGAGAATCCGATGACGTATATGAAAAGTCACTCAGTGTATCATAGGCACTCAATAAGCACTTAACTCTGCACACTCTGAGGTCACTACTTCTACCCACCTTTTCCATTGGAGGTAGCAGCATGAATGTCAGGTGATGGCATCAAGCTTTCTAGTTGGGATCTCTGATTATCCTATTCCATCTTTTCCTATTGCTAATGTAGTCAGTCAAAAGTTCAAGAAGATGTTAATAGTACATCTAAGGCATGGTTATTATGGGTCATCTGATAGTCACATTTGGTCACTTACAGTCTTGACCTCTTGTGGTTTCTGCTATAACTTACAAGATGGCACAGTCAGTCTTCTAAACTCACCATTGGGTGACCAATAAAATTATTTTAGTCATAGCCTTGGTCTAAGCCAGGCTCAGGGTGAAAAGTTAAAGACAAAGTTTTCTTGTATGATTCCACTAACTAAGGTATCTGCAGTTGTCAAACTCACATAAACAGAATGGTGGTTTCCGGGGACTGCGGGAAGGGCAATGTGGGGAGCAGTTTAATGGGTGTAGAATTGCAATGCTGCAAGGTGAAAAACTTCTGGGCGGGTGGCTCAGTCAGTAATCCCAACATTTTGGGTGGCTGAGGCGAGTGGATTGCCAGAGTCCGCAGGTTCGAGACCAGCCCAGGCAACATGGGGAGACCTCGTCTCTACAATAACTTAAAAATTAGCTGAGCGTGGTAGTGCACGCCTGTAGTTCCGGCAACTTGGAAGGCTGAGGAGGAAGGATTGTCGGAGCCCAGCAGACCAATGCGGGGTGGCCATGAGCATGCCACTGCACTCCAGCCTGGGCGTCAGAGTGAGGCTCCAACTCAAAAAGAAAAGAAAAAAAAAGACAAAGTTCTGGAGATTGGTTCCACAACAATGTGAATATGTGTAACTACTGAACTGTACACTTAAATGTCATTAAGGTGGCAAATTTTATGTTATGTGTATTTTACCACAGTTAAACATTTTTAAATTGTTTGAAAGCCTTTATGAGATGAAATTCATTAACCCTTAATCTCAACTTCTTCTGGCATCTCCATAGCAGGTCACATAACACACACACACAAGTGAACCTGCACACAAGCATACATACACTGCAAACATGCCCACAGGCAGGGTGGGAAGGGCAATTTTTGTCTAATAACCTATGACTTTTCTAACTGATCCCACGCCAATACCACAAATTTTATATTCTTTTGATTCCATGTTAAGGATGAGAAGAAGTCCATCCCCTTGGATGCCAGTTAACATAAAAGAAGAGGGATTGATTCTAACTCGCTTGGCTAGAAATAAAGGACTTGCATTCATCTTTCACCTACAATAACTTAGGCAGAACCTCAAATAAGGCCCCAGTATAGTTTTGAATTTTTTCCAGTTATTATTACCAGACTTTTGTATGATTTCGCAACAACAGCTAGCAGTAATTCCTGACAGCTCTGAAAACTGAGTAGAACAGAGAGAGGGAGGAGGAGTCCTAAAACCAACGCCAGTCGTCTGTCCCATCCTGTTGAATATGCTGAAGGAATGAATAAAAATTAGAAGTCTGCACTGCTGCTTTCTCGGGTCAGAAATTCCAAATTACTTTTAAAGCCTCCTCATTACTATGCCCCACTAATAGCCTAACCCTTATTTTTGGCCCGATATTCAGAATCCTCGGAACTTGATGAAAAAGAACCAAATCTAGGAGTCTCAGGTATCAGTGAACTGAAATAACTCCAGACCATTTATTCTCAGACCCTTGTCCTTCTCCAAGTCAGGCTTCCCTCTGATTCATTCTAGCATTCCTGGGTGTTCTCTAACCCATGATAATGATTTATTCTAGCTAATCATTTTGATTTTTGCGTTAATGCGTAACATACATCCAGAAAAGTGCACAGTTCATAATTGTACAAGTTAATGCATTTTTACAAAGTGAGCATTTCTGCATAGCCAGTATATAATCAAAGAATACAACACTGCCGCAGTTCCCAAAGCCCCTTTGTGCCTCTTGCTCTGCCAAAGGTAACAATTATACCAATTTTGCTAACTTCTAGCATCATACAGTAGCCTTGTCTATATACATGGAATCACACTGAGTTATCTCTAAATACATGAGATTCTTTTATACTGTTCTATGTAACTGTATTTTGTTCATGCTCATTGGTGTGCAACATGAATATGCCATGATTTGTCTATTTTACTGTAGATGCTCATCCTCATCCTGTGCAATTAGCCCATTATATTTGGATCTGTGAATGCACATAAAATCATCATACTTTTAAGTTTCTAACAGTATCCACAGAACTGTCTTGTCACCCCTTGGTCATGCCAGGGATTCCCAAATTCTGTCTCTTAGATTCAACCCACCACTGCCATCTGTGAGAATCAGGAAACTCATTTTTCCTGAGAACAATGCGACCTTTCTATGTTTGTAGACATTCTGGTTTTGCCTGAGATGTTATTTTTGAAAATTCTAGATCCTATCTGGCTCACTTCCAGTCGTGTTTTATTAAAGTTTTATCTCTGTGCCAAGCACTGTGTGCTGCTTGCTAGGTTACATAATAAATAAGGAATAAAGATATAGCTCCACATCGGGGAAGCTTGGAGTCTACTAAAAATAAACATGATATTACTTATGTAACATTCCAGAAGTATTTGTGCTATTTAAATTTCTCATCAATGCAGCTCTAACAAGCTCCAGGAAAGAATAAGCTCCTAATCCTGGGGAGAGGGAGAGTGTCAGGAAAGTCTTAAGTAGTCACCCCAAGGGTGAGAAGTCATTCAAGTATTGTGTCACCTAAAGGTATGATCAATAATGTGATCATGCCCGTCTTAATATTTAAAATATGTCCCTTCATAATTGTCAGTTAAAACAGTCACTCCAGGACAATGTGCCCTTTTTAACACTTGAATTTTAGCGCCCCTATGAGTCACTGATATTTTAAACCACTGCAGATATCTCCACTGAAGTTTGAAAAGGACAAATCTAAATAACCTGTAAAAATTTACCACGTAATAAAAGGAGATGAGGCACCTCAATCAATCTTGCAGATGATCCACAAAAACCTGGCCATATTGTGTTTTGATATATACTAATTGATTTGATCTACTTTTCCCAGGAGATAAATAATTCTTCTGATATTTTATTCCTTTTAAACAGCCATGTATATCATAATAAATATCTGAGGCTTTAAATCACAAACCTCTGTAAAACACAACCTGAAATTCTGTGTCACTCAGACATTTAATAACCAAAAAAGTAATAGTCATGATTTTCCTGTTTGAAAGTGGAAATTGACTCCTAGGAAGGCAGAGAAGCCAATTTGCAATGAGTAGCTTTCATTTCCTACTCTTAATTCAAATCTTCATAAAATTGTTTGAAGTCTTGGTACTAGTTATGGTATTTCAATGTAGCTCATAAGGAGACCTTTTGGGAGGGACATTTATATGTAAAATTCACTCTGCATATCAACCAAAACAGTCTGTGGACTTTGAGTGCTTAAAAAGGACATCTTTCTAACCACAAAGAAGAAAATTGATGAGTAGCACAAGATGACCAAACCTAAAAATAAGATCCCTTCAAATATATTCTTTTGGTCTTGCTGTGCCTCTTCTGTACAAAGAAAAACATCATATCTTTCCCTCACTCATGCCCACCATTTTTGGAACTCAGGGGAGGTCCAGGGGTATGTACAATTAAGAGCCCTCAGAATACAGATGGGAATTAAAACTTTGGAATCAAGCCTAGGAGTTCGAGGCTGCAGTGGGCTATGATTGTGTCACTACATTCCAGCCTAGGCAACAGAGAAAGTTTCTGTCTCAAAAATATTTTTTTAATTCAAAAAAATAAAGTCTTGGAATCAAATGGCACCATCTAGGCTAAAGAAGAGAAGAGAAGATTTATAATGTCTGAGCCTTAGTCTGATCCAATATGGAGGTAGGAGAGAAGAGGACAGGCTGAAAGGAAACCTTGGAAGAAGTAGCCTATGATGGAGGAGGAAAAACAAGAGTGTGGGTGACTTAAAATTATGTGGGGGAAGGGGATGTTTCAACAAGGAAAGAATAATCAACCATTCTAAAGCTGCTAAAAAGCCAAATAAGATGAGGCTTGAGAAATGACCAAACAGAATCAGCAAGATTAAGCCACCAGTAGCCATGACAAGTAAGGCTTCACGAAGTAAGGAAGGCAGAAATGAATGGAGAAGAGGAAGTACAGTGAAGCTGCATAAGGAATACAGATAACACTTTTAAGGAGTTTGCCATAAAGCTGTTAGTGCCTGGAGCAGGACTCTTTAAAGGTGAAATATATTAGGCCATGTGTTTATGCTGATGAGAGTAATCTAGTAAGAAGAGGAAAACAGATGATTTGAAAGAGAAAGGGGGGAGTTCAGGCTTGAAGTTCTTGAGCCGGTTACAGCCATGAGGTCTAGTCTATGATGTGTGTGGGAGGGGAAATTAGGTAAGAGCTCAACAATTCCTTCTCTATAGAAGAGGGAGCGACAGAAGATGTAGGCATATGACAGATTTGCCGTGGGGGAGCTAGAGCAATTTTCTTCTGACTGCTACAGTCCACTTCCATGAAATAAAAAAGGGATGTCATAAGCTAAGAAGAGAGGTAGGAGTATTGAAATTTTGAAGAGAAAAAGGTATACATTTTACTACTTGGATAATCTGTGGTATTTTCTCACTGAGCTCCAGCTAGTAGGGAAAAGACACCCGATAATTCTCTTACAAAGACACATCACCCAATGAAGAAAAATAACAGGTGTCATGAGAGAGTAAACAAGGAGAACCTGCTTTACCACGGAATGTAGTTGAGAGGGAGAGAAAGTAAGGAAGGCCTCTCAGGCTGGCAAGTTAAAAGGATTGAGGGAAGGTTGGTGTGGATAGCATACTGTGAGCGAGGCAAGGGGGATAGGAAATGAGTCTGTAAGAATAGGTGGAAGAAGGACCACATGGGGTCTTCTGTGTCATGTTAGAGATTTGGGGTTTTAACAGTGTGAAGAGGGTCTTGGAGGTTTTTTAGCAGTGGGGAGACATGCTCAAAACTGCCTCTTACAAAGGCCTGCCTGGAGGCAGTGCAGAAAAGGATGCAGAAAATAGTATAATTGGGGAGAACAGGTCTCTGAGGTAGAGGAAGCATGTTACAAAATGATGATAGTGGATGAAGCGACAGGATTTATCACTGGACATAGGCAAGGAGTGAAGAAGAGAGAAATGTCAAAGGTAAGTCATTAGCAGTATGATATTGGGGCTGGGAATAGACCTGTCATTTCCAATAAAGGACAATTTGGGGAAGAAGCAAGGCAAATAAGAGTGAGTCAGGCAGAGCGAGAAGCAATCTAATGTTGGCCCTGTTGAATTTGAAATGTCTGTGTCACATTTACCCTCATGACAAGCCCCAGCCCCTTGTGTCACGTCAGTATGAATCTGGAAATAAAGAGAAAAGTGTTCCATATTGAGAGATGTTTTACTTCATAGTCAAAATACGAATAAAGGAAAAATGTTAATTATTCAAGTCAAAACATAATGAGTTCAGGGTAAAGAATAACTCATAGAACTGGAACCAATTAAACACTGAGATCTGGTATGGTAATATTGCTCATAGAATGCAGACTCTATCATTAATGAAATTTGTCCCCACTAAATGAAGAAAAAAATTTAGATAAGGGAAATCTTCATATACTGTCTATTGATTTTCTTCTTGACATTTTGACAGACAGGATACAAATAGTTTGCTTTGAGAGCTAACTCCATTCTAAGAACAGTCTCCAACAATCGGCTGACTGGCTAAAACTATTAGGTAAGAAAGTAAATTAGTTTTCCGCCCTATTCTCGGCATTTCCCATCAAATTAACTGCATGAACATTTACATATATTGTTCAATAGTTGTGAAGCTAATTTTACTCTACAAAGGAAAAGTAACTGAGAAAGAAAAGTTGGTTAAATTCTCTTACATTTTTTTTCTTCACATGTATTCTGAAATAGAATGATAACCCCATCTAGAGTTGATCATGGGAAATTGTTCAAGAAGGAGAGAACTATATGAAAATTACCCCATTGGAGAAAAATGGTTGAAAATCATACCAGGATATGTACCAACAGAATATATATCACTCTTTTTTTTTTAATCAGAGTCTTATTCGGTCATCCAGGCTAGAGTGCAGTGGTCACTACTCACTGCAGCCTTGACTTCCTGGGGTCAGGCAATTCTTCTGTCTCAGTCTCCCAAGCAGCTAGGACTATAAGCACACACCACAATGCCCAGCTACTTCTTTTGTAGAGACAAGTCTCGCTATGTTGCCTATGCTGGTCTCGAGCTCCTCGGCTCAAGCAATTCTTCTGCCTCGGCCTCCCAAAGTGCTGGAATTACAGGCATGAGCCACCGCGCCTGGCCTCACTTCCTAATATTCTTATCACATTAATGCACACAGAGCCTTTTTTTTTTTTAACATAACTGTCCCTCATGGAAGCATTTAAAAACTTTTAAAGTATGTCTGCTAATGTCTTCATAGAGATATTCAGCCTGTTCTTTGAAATGAAGTGTTAACCATCACTGCAATTCTTAGAACTGAGATGTTAAGAGTCTGTGGTGACAAGAATGAGATCATTGTGGGCTGCTGATAGTACAGACTCCTACAAATGTCTTATTGTACTTCTGAGTCATGTAAATGATCCATGCCTAATGGATCATGAAAAACACTTTGAAGTCCTCTTTTCCCTGAATGTCATCAACTCTCAAGACCTTGTCAAAAAGCACCAGTGGTTGCCATGATGTTATCCCCCAAGTGCCCCTTCCCCAATGCAGCCTTCAAATGCACTTGAAGACTTTCTAAGACTGGCAGCAAAATTCAAGAAGAGTTCAACAGCGTATATCTGAGCATTAAAAAAAACTGAAATAATGTTTGAGAAATGGGTGCTTCACAGTGGAAAGAGTATACTATTACTGTATGGGAGTTCCATTGTTATCCAATTGGTATGAAATAATAGTGATAGAATACTTGTTGAGTGTCAGGCTGTAACAAATACTTAACATTTGCATCTCATTTAATTTTTTTCAACTTTCCTATAAGTACTGTCATCATTCTCAATTTACAGATGAAGCCCTCAGAGATACCAAGAAACATTCTAAAGAGACTTTCCTCACTTAGTAAGTGGCAAAATGGTTATTCAAACCCAGGTATCTCTGGTTCCAGAGGGTGAACCAGTAAGTACCCTCTAAGGGCCCCATGTACCATTATATTAAAATCTACAAGTTCAGAAAAGTTGCAACAATTCAGTGGAAATTATCTATTTACTTACAAAGAAACTCTCAAAAAAATGTTAATATTCTAGCTCTGTCAGATGTCCTCTATGTGACCTTGAATAAGTTATTGAACACCTCAGTGTGGTTATGATAAACTCAATGAGGTAAATAATATTATCCCCATTTTCCAGATGGACACACTGGTTAAAAGCAACCCTGGGTATGACTGTATCCAGGATTATTGATCCCTTTATTTGGAGACACTAAAAAAAAAAAAAAGTAATACTCAATTTCACTCAGTCTAATCTAGGTCACAAGATTGAATAAACCATACTTTGGGGACTAAACAGTAGTCTCCATTTATCTGCAGGAGATATGCTTCAAACCCCCAGCAAATGCCTAAAACTGTGAATAGTACTCAACCCTACATATTGTATATACAATGTTTTTTCTTATATGTACCTATGATAAAGTTTAATTCATAAATTAGGCACAATAAGGGATTAATAACAGTAACTAGTAACAAAATAGAACAATTATAACAATATACTGTAATAAAAGTTATGTGAATGTTCTCTTCCCCTTCCATCTCTCCCCCCAGTATCTTGTATGTAATATTTTTTTTCCTGACTCAGTTGACCTTGGAAACCACAGAAAGCAAATTCACAGATAATGGGGGGACTACTATACTGATATGAGTTTATTGTAATTGTAATTGTCTTGGAGGGATCCCAGGTCCAGACTACATCCCCATAGCTCAGAGAAGAGTTTTCTTAAAGTGAAATGATATTTCCACTGTCAGCCACCCTGGAAAAAGGACCTTCTGAGATAAGAAAAAAGGATTCAAGAGAGCCCCATTAGACAGGGAAAATTATATGCCTTCCCTTCCATCTAAGAACTCGGGGCAAACACATCTGGTATTGGTTACTCCTGGCCACATTGACACAGTTCCAGAAGGAAGCAAGAGCCTATCAGGTGGAAAGACCTGAGGCTATGCCATAGCTGTAAATTACCACATGTTTTACTTCTCTTTCCTTATTATCAACCTTAAGTAAAATCTCTGCTCTGAACTAGGACAAAATTTAGCAGACATTTTCTGTAAAGGGCCAGATGGTAAATATTTTAGGCTTGGTGGCTATGCTGTCTCTGTGGCAACACTTAACTCTGCCATTGTAGCACAAAACATCCATAGATATATAAATGAATGACTGTGGCTGTATTCCAATAAAACTTTATGCACACTGAAATTTCAATTTAATATAATTTTCACATGTGATAACATATTATGTCTTTTTCTTTTTTTAACCATTTAATGCAAAAATGTAAAATTTATTCTTAGCTCACAGTTCATACAAAAACAGGTAACAGGCCAGATTTGAGCCATAGATCAGAGTTTGCAAACACTTGCTATAGGATATTAAAGAGGAGGTCACTTCCTTCTCAGAGTTATGCAGTAAAAGAGCAAGAAGTATGTCCTTCTCTGAGGACTTGAAGGAAACTTACTGCAACAGTAACCATCAAAAGATACCACATTCCATGGAACGCTGAACATGCTCCAACTTAACCCTTAGTCGCTGAATTTTAGGATATCAGCATAAAGGCAGCAATGTCCTCTAACTGCTGAAAATTGTCTGTTAAAGATATAAAGCACCAGTAATGTGCCTGATACATAGACATGCTCTGATGATGCTCAATTCCTTCTTTCCGCCTTTCCTCCTCCCCTTCCTTCCTCTCTTCCTTTCCTCTCTTCCTTTATTTTTGTTGATTTTAGTTTCATAAACTCAGTGCAATTATGCTTAATCATATCTGAATTGTTGGATTTTTTCCTAATAGAAAAATAGAAAAGCCAAATCCTTATTATTTAAAACATAGCTATTAAATTGTTAATTACTGTTATTTTTGAAAAACTACATTTTTCAAGACCAATATATTGTTAAGGGACAAGAATTAAATAAGACAATATGCAAAAGATTATCTGATGGTGGTCTCTACCACTTCCTTTGTATAAAAATTGCACCACATGTGTCTCTTTCTCCACCTTCTGTGTGTGTCTCTGGGTGTGCATGTTCTCCAGTCTTTACTTTTATGCGTACTTTGAAATAAAAACTTTCATTAAATTCATTCATCTTTTGAATTAGCCAAAGGAGAGCTTTGTAGACATTAATGTAGCATAGAAAATCAATACATCACAATTAGTATAAGGCAATTGGAAAGCCTCCTGGCTTTTATTTTATTTTATTTTTACTCAAACACATTCAGTTTGTTTGAACAGAGAATAATTTTGCTATTCATTCCATCAGCCAGAATTCTTGAACCAACGAAGCCAATGGACACTAATGAAAAGGCATTTTTCATGTCCGTTACATTTGACTTAACACCAAGTTACTTAATGAATTACATTTGGTTTTCACCTTAGAGTTGATTAAATATTTAACATTTGGAATAAAAATAAGAACGCATTTGGTAGGTTAAGGGTGAGCAACAAAATGGCTTCTAGCAACTGATTATAGAAATACATTCTAGAAAACACTATTAAAAATTATCTAAGCCAACAAATCAATATTTTAGGCTTAAAAACTAAAGCCCAAGAGATCAGGTGGCACACTCAAGGTCATCCAGGTAGATTTTGACCTGCTACTTCTTTTAGCTGAATATTCCTTTTGAGAAGTAGAAAGTGTAACTTGTTTCTTTTAGGATGGCCAAATCCTCGTTTTCAGACAGTGGCCCTCTTTTTGAACAGATGTAGATTTTGTATGTAACCTCAGTGTACATGTGTTTCTGACAATTCCAAATAAAGTTTATGCTCTAAGAAGAAGATTTGGATTTTAGCTATTGCTGTGAGTAGTGCAGGATTAAGTTCCAGCATGTTTGAATGCAGAACTTACTCTTGAAGTTGCCAGCTCTATCTAATTGCAGATGTAAAAGATAAGACAAAAATTTTTATGAGAAAGCACATTGTAATAAAATGTGTTCATTGTACTTCTTCCCTGAGGACATTGGGCTCACTAGAAAAAGCAGATTTGTAACAATTAGTACTCTTTCAAAAAAAAGTTTCTTCCTAGCTCAAATGTGATTTAGAAAAAATAATATTTGGTTCTAACATAGAAGTTGTTTGGGGTAGCAAAATCATAAGTGTCCTCAGAAGAATGTCTTTTTCAATTCAATAATCAACTAATTTTAGAGTGTTATTGAGGTATAATTTATACAATAAGCTACACATGTTTAAGGAATACAATTTGACCAGTGTTGACATATGCATTTTGACATATTGACCAGTGTTGACATACGCATCACAATCATATGTTGACATATGATTGTGATGAAAGCATCATCACAATCAATATAATAGACATTTTCATAATGCCCCAAAGTTTCCTACAACTTGTTGGTATCAACCCTCTTTTAATTCCATCCACAGCCAATCTCCTTTTCTCTTTTGTTTGCTTTTTCTTTTTGTTCTACTGGTTAACAAATGATCTTTTATTGAAATACTTTCCCCTGTAGTTCTTCAATAACTGGGCATTCAACTGCATCACTGTTGATTTCATCTATGAACTCATGAGGATGGCAGCCATCAACATGGCAGCCCAAAGACTTGACAGTCTCCAGAATTTCTTTAATGGTTCCAGAGAGTTATCTGGTTAAAGATTGGTATAGCATCTGTCACACAATGGTGTCAATCTCATCAAAAGTGATATTTTCACTTTGTTTAATGTTTTCCTGTTTCTTTCTGTCTCTTGGAGGTTCCTTAGGGTCTTGGATATCCAAGGAAGAGGCAGAAAGTACCATCTCAATCTGTGCCTGTCTGTTCTGAATGGTCAGTTCTGCTATAATCCTTATACCCTTCCAGTTACTGACTGCCTTGGCGATGTCACCATCAACTATTTTGGAAACACACCCAGGAGACCCATGTTGGCAGCCAGGGCAGAAATGGCACAGACTTCCCCATTGGTGCACCTCAGGTACCCGGCTTTGATCTCACTGAATTTGAACTTGGGTAGCATGGTGGAGGCGGCTGATGTCAGATGAAACTACGTGCAGAATAATCAAAGAAAGTTGCCCCTTTGTCTCTCCTGAACCAAACTAAAAACTGCTTTTTGTTTTGCATTTTTTAGAAATATATAGATATGAAGTCATTTTGTATCTACTCTTTTATTGTCTGGCTTCTGTAATTTAACAAAAATGACTTTTAGATTCAGCTAAAAGTCGGCTGTTGAATGTATCTATAGTTTGTTCCTTTTTATTTTTCTGAATTTATTGTAAGGACAAAGAAAAATTAACTTAAAATGGATCGTAGACCTAAAGTCTAACCTATAAAACTTTCTAAAGAAAACACAAGAGAAAATCATAGTGGCCTTTGATTAGGATAAGACACCTTATATAGAATAACAAAAGTATGAATTATTTTAAAAATCAATAGATTGGAATTCATCCTCGGGGTCAGTTGTGACTTTGCTTTTGGCATTTCTAATTGTGTTTATCTGGGCTTTCTCGCCCTTTTTTTTTTTCAGTCAATCTGGCCAGGAGACAATCTTATTTATCCTTTCAAAGAACTAGCTTTTGGTTTTGTTGATCCTTTCTATGATATTTTTGTCCTCTAAGTCCTGTAACTCTGGTTGTATCTTGGTGATCTGGATTCTTCTACTGAAGCTAGGATTTAGGGAATCTTGCCTTTCCAGCTCCTTTAGGTGTGACATTAGGCTGGCTACTTGTGATCTTTCTGTTTTCTTAATTTGTGCATGCAATTCTATGAATTTTCCTCCTAACACTGATTTCATGTAAAACTTGCTTTTGCTCTTCAAAAGACACTGTTAAGAAAATTAAAAGCTACAGACTGTGACAAAGTCTTCACAACCTAAAGAGAAAGGATTTGCAGGATATATTAACAATGCAGTAAGACAAACAACGGTCCAGTGACTGACCCAGCCAGCTGATTCTCTGCTGACAGCCTTCCCAGGGACCTCTGCCTGGCCTCTGCCTTCTTCCCCCTACCTGTTTTTGCTCTTGTGTTGCTTACCTGCATCTCACCTGGAATGTGCTCTTGTGATCTCTTTAGTTACAGAATTTGACTTACTGATAGTAACTGCTTTGAATGATTCTCCTCCAAAATTCAGCTGTTGCCAATGTGACTGTTAAGAGGTGGGGACTTGAAGAGGTAATTAGGCCATAAGGGTTCCTCCCTTATGAATGAGATTAAGGCCCTTATAAGAAAGTCTTCATTTTAGACTTCACAACTTTCAGAAGAACTATTAGAGATAAATTTCCAATTTTTATAAATGACTCAGTTTATGATGCTCTGTTATAGCAGCACAAAAACAAAGACAGTATTTGTAAACTGAACCCATTCATCCCAAGGCTGATGCTATCCTAACATATATTCATCTCACCTGAGGTTGCAAACTATAGCAATCACTTTCTCTTGGCCTACACATGATTCAATAGCAACTGCCATGGACAGTTTTATGTGGATTCATGCTAACCTCATAGGCAGTACCTTGCCTCAAGACACACTGTGTGCTCTGTCTGCCCTTGAGGTTCTCAAGATAACCCCGAAACAATAGGGGATGAGATCTGTGGATGAATGTTCTATCATCCCTCCCTTGAGATGAAAAATACTGAGAGGCATTCTGGGATCTTCTCAGAGGTTCCCAGCAGAATTGAACTTCCATTGCCCACGACACTGACGTTGACAGCACTTGCATTGGTTTTCCTCATTCTCTCTTTCTCCCCATTCCCTCATTCTCACTTCCTGCTTCCCAAATAAACCACCCACTCAACTATATGTATGAGCCTCTCTTGGGAGAATCCAAACTACTTTCCACCTGACAAATGCCAGACTCAATTCCAAGAAGCAACGTATATGTTCAGAGATAATGTCTTATGTGACACCCACGTTAATTCAGTTGAAATGCTGGCAAGGACAAAATGGGGTTTGTAGGTCCAGATGACAGTTCTGGAGAGGAATTTGAAGAAGAGAGCATAAAACAAAAGAACTAGGCTTTTTATTTCTCTATTTTTAATAAACTTTAACAGGCACCATTTCAGCAACTTGAAAAGTTGGCCCTTGCCTCTTGATTCAATGCTCATAAAAAGTTTTGGTTCTTGACCTGGAAGACAGGGCTGCTGTGTTCCTACTGTAATAACAATGTGACTTCATGACCTTTTTGGGTATAAACTTGAGAACTCCCCCAGAAAACAGTCCACCTCCTTGCAAACACTGTGAAGCCTAAATAGTACCAATTTACTGATTCACTCAGCACCCAGAATTGGAATGAGACATTCACAGATATTCTGGATTTTGTTGTATTATTTGATTTTAGTTTTAACACATATATGGCATTGTTTTTCTTTTCAGAACTTGTAGAAAATAAAATGCACTCATTTCTTCACTCTGCAGCAGTTCAGAGGAATACAGACCACCATAAAGCTTTTAAAAGTCTGGTTTCCTGAGGATGTGTTGCTCTGTTTTCATTCACATAATAGCAAGAGAGGAAATAGGCCTTTAATGGGGTAGAAAACACACATCTAGAAACAGAAATCAAATCCATTTTCTAAGGCTCCATTCAGACACTGCCTTCACCATAAGACATTCTTGGCTCCTCTCTTGACAATTCCTGCACCCAGGTTGGTTTCGAATGATTCTCCCATCTTAGTCTCCCAAAGCGCTGGGATTACAGGCATGAGCCACCATGCCCAGTCTCTTTTCTCACTTTTTTTTTTTTTTTTTTTTTTTTTTTTTTGAGACAGCATTTCACTCTGTCGCCCAGGCTGGAGTACAGTGGCAGGATCATGGCTGACCACTCTCAAACTTCTGGGCTCAAACAATCCTCCTGCTTCAGTCTCCTGAGTAGCTGGGACTACAGGTGCACACTCACCTGGTTAATTTTTCTTTTTTGTTGTTGTTTTTTGTTTTTTGGAGAGATGGAGTCTTGCTTTGTTAACCAGGCAGGTTTCGAACTCCTTACCTCAAGCGATCCTCTTACCTGAGCCTCCCAAAGTGCTGGTATTACAGATGTGAGCCACCAATCCCAGCCCAACAAAAAAGAACAAGGTCATGCCTGGTGGAAGGGAGATTTCACCACTTCTTGCAATCCCAGTTTATAATAACTTTTGAATGAGCTCAGGAGATATTTTTAACAAAAAAATCCTATTTTCTAGGACTCAGACCCCTTACTGCCAGATATGTCTCTGGCATTAATTTGAGCAAGTGCTTCCTCTCTCAGTATGCGAAGGGAATACCCTTCTGGATCTGACAGTCTGTGTCCATGACACTAAAGATAATAGGGGCTTTCATTATGCTAACAGATCATAGGTCATATATTCAAATTCACAGTTTTATTTTGAGATTTATAATCAGCATACTTTAATGAAGTATTTGTGAAGTGATATCCTGGGCAAGACAACACCATTCCTTCTACCTCAGTGTCTCCTCTTTATAAAGCAGGCAGAATAAAGAATATAATGAAGATGATATGTGAGCAGAATTTCCTCAAATCAGCCAGCTACCAAGTGATGTCAAATTATCTTCACCAACAATTGGAAGAAATTTCTAAGTCAGGGTAATGTTCAGAGACAGAACATTACAAAACGGTGACCCTTTGCAAGAGAGGATATCCTTAGCAAAAAACGGAAGATGTTTGTGGCAACTGTGGATGATGGTATGTATTTTAAACTGTTGAGTATTTAATAATTATTTTTTAGGGTTATTGTGATTGTAGATGATAAGAAGGAGTGCAAGTGTTAAGCAAGGGGCAAAGTTATGTCAGCACTGTATTTTATAATTGCTAAAAGTTATAGTATTTTGGAAGACCTTTAAAAGGTACACTGAAAAGTTCCTTATGCCTGCCCCTTAAGCTTACTCCATTTCCTACAAATGCCCTCAAACAGAAGATACTGTCTCCCTTACTACAACCTAAGGAATCATAGGGAGTATGGCTATACAGCCAAAATTCACCTCCCAGACCTTGATCATTAAGTAAAACTTTCATCACTCTCTTCTATCTGTTAAACATTGTACCTCTAATTATATTCTGAAATGTCACAGCTCACTAGGTTTCAAGGAGCAGTAGAAACTCTCGTATTTGAGAAGAGAAACCTGTGAGTGAGTCAGGATATATGTAAGAGAGAAAGGGAGAGAGAAAGAGGAGGCTTAATTGTATTCTTCTTTGTATTCTAAATACCTGGGACCACCAAAGAAAATTCTAGATGTTGTTTTAACTCCAGAAAAATTAATTGTGCCCAGGGCATTAAAATAATCCAAGTTCAAACACAGAAACACACACAGATTCTATCATTTGCGAGCTTTGGACAAATGACTCCAGCTTTCTTTGTCTCTAGTCTTGCATCGTAAAATGGGACAAAAATAATGCCTATCTTATAGGGCTGTTCTGAGTATTAAGTGATACAACACTTGTAAGACCTTGGAAAAATACCTACCAAATAAGTATAACTTAATTAAATTTTAGTTATCATTATCATTATTATGGTTCATCCTCATTATTAACTAGTTGCATGTTCCTATGCAAATTACTACTCTCCCTATGCCTCAGTTTTCCCTTCTATAAAACAGGTGTAATCAGATTATTATAGGAATAAAATGAGACAGGAGTGAGGAATCATCCGAGACAGTGCCTGGACAAGGAGGCCTTCACTCAGTCATACAAGAGAATGTCAGCTGAGTGTCCCAAGTATAATGGTCACTAGTCAAGAAACACTACAAACTAAGAAGAAACCGAGGGTGGCAAGACCTGGAGTAGCAGCCAACTTTATTTATTGTCAAGGCCAGAACATTCATCAACTCTCCTCATTAAAATTTGCCAATTAATGAGCAGTGGCATACCCCTTAGCAAAGGTCAGCAGCAACCTAAGCAAACTTATCAAAAATTCAAAGAGGTGCAGAGTTTGGGAAAAGTTCATTCTTCCCTTAATTAACGGATCTAATTACAATCCTGACATAACAAAATGCAAAATGCGCTCTTCAAAAGACACGGAGTCAAAGGTTTAACAGCCCAGATAACCTTCTCCTTTGGTACAGGCTGACCCAAATGTAGGGGAGGGGAGAGGAGGGAATCTTAGCGTACAGTCAACAGGGTTGATGAAAGGGCTTTTCAAGAAATTAAAGCTTAGTAGCACATCAGAATCCCAGAGCAACAAAGGAATTGAGAGGGGATAAAAACACTCCTACATCCTGGGATCTGGGTGAACACAGAGTCAAGGCTTCCACTAATCTCCCTTCTTAGCAGACGTCAAAGTATTTATTTGGTGACCTTTCCTGGCTAGTTATGAATAGCACTTTAACATCCTAAAGAGTTTGGGGTCTGTAATTGTTGCCTCATTTAGATGAAACCTAAAGTGCAATAAGACAAAATGGTTATGCTGTGTTTAAATTGTTTCTGAAATAGCAGGTCCCAAATTTCAAACCAGGTGCCTTAACCAAAAGCTTTAAAAAAGGCAGCCTGACCTCTAACTCATCCCCTCAGGAAGCCACCATTGTGGGAGGGTGAGCTTGGTCCATTTCATGACCTAGGATCAGTTTCACAGTAGACTTCAAAAACTCTGGCAACTTCAGGTTTTGCTTCATTACATGAAAGTCAATGGATGGAGTGACAGGAAATATTACATCTTAGTGCTTCCCACCAGCTTTAAGGGCATTCAAAACTTGCAGTCAGCAAGAGGCTTTTCCAATTACAGGGTCTCAAAAACTTCAGAAGTTCTAAATGAGAAGTATACCCATGGATTAGAATAAACATATCATGAACACTATCAATCTGAAAGAAAACTGATGCCCATAGAGAAGATAAAGAGATAAAGAGAAAAGTAAGAGTAGAGGACCCTGTAGTCTACCCTCAGTAAAGTCAGATGTGGCATTTAATCCATTCGCTTAATCGTTTATTCATTCAATAAATATTTAATGAGCATCTTGCATATGTTGGGCCTTGTTTAGTGACCAGGATGTGATTGAGTGTTCAAAGCAGACATGACCCTACCCTCATGGAGCTTATATTCTACTGGAGGAAGACAGACAATAAACCAACAAATAAGGAAGCCAGAAAGATGCATCTAGGGTCAGTGCTTACAGAGAATTAGAATGGAGGGATGTGATCGTGCCTGGGTGAATATTATAGGTGGAGCAACTAGGGAAGCACTTCCTGAGAGGTGACACTTCAGTTGAGATGTGAATGGCACAGAGGGCTGTCCATATGAGGACCAGAGCAAGAGCACAAAAGCAGAAGGGGATAGGTGACGCAAAGGCCTTAGGCTGCTGAAGAACAGCCAGGAGACCAGGGTGTCTAGAACTGAGGAAGTGAGGAGAGTGGCAGGAGGTGAGGGAGGAGCTGCAGGCCATGGCTACATAATACAGGACTCCACACAGCCGTGATAGGGTATGTGGATTTTATTACAAGTGAAATAGAATTCACTGGAGGGTTTTAAGCAGAGGGATGATCTGAATTCTCCTAAAAGATCATTTGGCATATATGTAGAGATGGGATTAAAGGGGACGGTGAGGGAAATGTAGAATTCAGGGAAGAGAGTGTAGCAGGTGACCAGGGAAGAGATGAGAGTGAAGATGTCAGTGGACATGAAGACAGGTTTGGGGGGCAGGGTCAACAGAACTCAAATATGAATTGGTTAAGTGTGGGAGGAAGTGGGAAAAGAGAAGAGGGAATACATCACTGATGGGATTTTAGCTTGAGCTATTGGATGAGTGGTGATAACTTATTGGAGATGAGAAAAATAGGCCTTGGGAAAGAAGCAAATGTGTGAGTTGGAAATAGTTCTTTCGGGCCAAATTTAGATGCCCATAAGATACCTATATGAGATACCAACTAGATGAATGGAAGTAAAGATATACAAACCTAGGATTCTGGAAAAATGTTTGGGATAGAGGCATCCAGTTGGGAGTTATCACCTTAGAGCTATTATTTAAAGTCAGGGATTGGATGAGACCACCCAGGCAAACGGGAGAAAGTTTCCAAAGGAGCAGTCCACTTCGCTCCTTTCCAGGAGGAGCTCTGTGCTTTTTTTCTCTCACACACAGCAGTTCTTTGACAGTGCTTGAAAATAACAAAGGAAGCGAGGCATTCTTAGACACAGCCTGTTTGGAGTTGGTGCTTCTTCCCTGTAATCAAAAGGCTCTCAGAGGTGAGACGCTCAGACACACACTTCCTGTGATGTGTAGCAGAGTGAACCCTGGTCCCTCGCTCAAGTCTTTCATAAAAAAAAGGAAAAAAAAATCAATCTGCTTCCACAAAACCGTTGAGTTTTACTTACCGTGCACATAACGAGGAAAAAGACGCCACAGCTCTTCTCGCGGAGCCCGGGATGAGGCTGCCCCCTCGTGTCCATTGACTTTCATGACCAGCTCGGCAACCCAAAATCATTTTAAAGTTGCAGTACACACGACTGCCTTTATTTCCTCTGAACTTTTATCCTAAATATGCACCATTTTCTAGAAACCGATCCCATAAGGCCCCATGACAAGAGTACAGAAAAACAAGGAAATGAGAAAGTTCTAGATGACTTTAACTGCCAGTTCAATATCCAAAGGTGAGTTTTTTAAGAACACATCTTTCCCTACCATACATGACTTAACAGATTCAGATGCCTGGTATTCCTTCAAGATGCTCTAGGGAGTGTGATCTTGATGTGACTTGTGGGGCTGATTAACTAGTGTCTTGCAGTGGCCTCCCCTGAAACAGAACCTGAAACAAGGGGTTGAGAGCAGGTGATATCTGAGACAGGAGTATGGAAGGGTAGCAAAACTCAGATGGAGCAAAAACAGGGGATGAGTGATTGAACGGTTTACTTCAACTGAGGTTCAATCCCACCAGGAACTTCTGAAAACCCATGTGGAATTGTGCAGCTCACAATCAGAAGTCTGATGTCTTTCTTTCTTTCTCTCTTTTTCTCTCTTTCTTTCCTTTCTTTCCTCTTTTCCTTTATTCCTTTCCTTTCTTTCCTTTCTTTCTTTCTTCCTTTCTTTTCTTTTATTTCTTTCAAGACAAGATCTCATTCTGTCACCCAAGCTGGAATGCAGTGGTGGGATCACAGTTTACTGCAGCCTTGAACTCCTGAACTCAAGCAATCCTTCTGCCTCAGATTTCCAAGTAGCTGGGACTACAGGCATGTACCACAACACTTGGCTAATTTGTTTATTTTTTGTAAAAATAAGGTCTCCTCTTGCCTTAGCCTCTCAAAGTGCTGCGATTACAGGCATGACCCACTGACCCCAGCCTCTGGTGCCTTTTTCAACCAACTCGCTCCCTGTTAAAGTACTGCTCTCTCGCCCACCTGGGCTAAGGTAGTTAACTGCCCTTCCATGGCTTTCAGAAAAGTCCTAATGCAGAAAACCAGAAAGAAAGCATGACACATATACTTGAGGCAGGATGGGGCAGAAACAGAACTTTCCACCCCAGCTGGCCTGAAAAAGATGAGTGAAGGGGAAAGATGTAGTCTGGGCATGACCAGTATCATCTGTGTTCTCCAGGAAAAGTCTCATCCTGAATAATTTAGAGAAGCCTTGTTCTGTAGAAGACAGGGTACCACATTTGCCATTTGTTAGCTGTGTGAGCTTTGGCAAACTTCTTTTTCCTTTGAACCTTAATTTCTTCATCCATACAGTAATTATAATCATAGCTATAATTAAATGCTCTTCTAAATAATAAATGTATTAATATATGTGAGGTGCCTAGTGCAAGGAGAAAAACACATTAAGTTGTTATAGTATTGTTAATAAAATAATAATTATAAAAGTAATATCTCACTTGCCTCACTGGTCTCCAATTTTGGTTCACAGTTATTGACTCCATTTTGGTCTTGCTCTTCCTTAACAGCTGCTGTTTATTCAGACATGTAGTAGTTGCCTTAACTTGCTTCTTTTTTTCCTTCTTCCCTCCTAACAAATATCTACTGAGCCCTAACTGTGCTTCAGGCATTGTGCTCACCTTCCTCCATAACTCTGCTTTGTTTCTCAGACTATATGTAGCATTCTTTTCTGAAGTACTGGGAATTCATTGCTTATACAAATACTTCCCCCAGCTAACCCTATCCTGCACCACACAAATACTGGAAATGCAACAAATAAACCAGAATTTACATCTAAATATTTGTTTTCCTTTTAAAGTGGTTACTTTGCAAAGTTTCACAATCCACCCCTCCGCACCCCTCTCTCCCACCCCCATGCATGCATTTAAATAACAAGACAGAGTTGACATATTATTTTTAATGCAATTGAAGACAAAAAATCATTTTGCTTTATTTGTAGGTATATGCAACAACACAGAGGAGTTATACAACACTGAAGACCACACTGTATTCTTCTTTTTCCACCCCACTGCATATCTACCCTAGTAACCTTCACTTACTATGTATACAATAAGTATTAGCTGCTGCATTCATTCATTTATCAAATATTTTTAGCACTTACTGTAAGATAATTGATGTATTAAGTGCTGAAAGAGGACACAAAGGTGATTAAATTATTATTTATGATCTCAAGATCACCATTGTCTGACAGAAAAGATAATATCAAATGCGTCTAACTATAAAGATGTGTATAATGTGTCTGTCTTCTCTAGAAGACAGTAGAATCCTTTAGGGAGGAAATTAATTTATATTTGTATTCCCCATGGCACATAGTAGGCTCCTAATAAATGTTGGTAGAAGGAGAAAAATAGAAAACAGTTGTTTCAGAGGAAAGAGAGGAAATAGTCTACAAAAGGACCTTAGAAGTTTGTAATGGTTTGAATGTTTGTCCCCTCCAAAATTCACATTGGAATTTAGTTGCCATTGTAACAGCGTTGAGAGTTGGGACCTATAAGAGGTGACTGGGTCATGAAGGTGGTGCCCTTGTGGGTGAAATTACTGCTGTTATAAAAGGTGAATTTGCCCTCCCTCCCTTTTATCTCTTGGCTCTTCTACTCTTCTGTCATGTGAAGAACACTTCCTACCCTACAGAAGATATTGCACTCAAGGCACCATTTTGGAAACACAGACCAGGCCCTCACCAGAAACCAAGCCTGATGGCACCCTAATCTTGGACTTCCCAGCCTTCAGAACTGTGAGAGATAAATTACCTCGTCTATGCTATTTTGTTATACTATAGCAGCACAAAACAGACTAAGATGGGTTTTATGGGTAAGTTAAATTGAAAGTGAGTAGGAGCCGGGCTCGGTGGCTCAGCCTGTAATCTCACGCCTTGGGAGACTGAGGTGAGTGGACTGCCTGAGCCCGTGGGTTTGAGACCCGCCTGGGCAACTTAGTGAGACCCCATCTCTACAATAAATCAAAAAAATTGGCTGGGCATGGTAGCATGCGCCTATAGCTCCAACTACTTGGAAGGCTGAAGCGGAAGGATCGCCGGAGCCCAGCAGGTTGAGGCTGCGGTGACTGGGAGCGTGCCACTGCACTCCAGTCTGGGCGACAGAGTGAGACTCCAACTCAAAAAAAAAAGAAAGTGAGTAGGACTTCAATTGGCAAAAATGTGAAAGAAAGAATGAATTACAGTCACGAGTTACTTAATGACTGAGAAATGTGTCATTAGGCAATTTTGTCATTGTGAAAACATCATAGAGTACACTTACACAAACCTAGATGGTATTGGCTACTCCATACCTAGGCTATACTCGTATAGTGTAGCCTATCGCTCCTAGGCTGCAAACCTGTACAGCATGTTTCTGTATTGAATGCTGTAAGTAATTGTAACACAATGGTATTTGTGTATCTAAACATAGAAAAGGTAATGTGTTTTGCTACCACATTAGGATGACTGGCTAAGAGGTTATAGAAATTTTTCAGATTCATTAAAATCTTATGGGACCACCATTTATATGCAGTCTGTCATTGACAGAAACATTATTATGCAACACATGACTATACTAGCAGAAGGAACAGCACAAGCAAAGACACAGAGTCAGTAAATATTAATGCACATCTTATGATAAGAGTATGCAGTATGGTGAGAATCTAGAGTGTCTTTACGGGACCAACAGAAGAATACAGAAGAATAAGCTAGACAGTAAGTCTAGGCCAATTCAATAACTGAATCTTATGGCTAGGGATTCACTTATCATCAAGTACAACTACGCTTTGTTATTTACCAGAGAAAGGCTGTATTTTGATTTACCATGAAAGGGACATAGTCCAGAGCAGTGAATTCCATTATTAAGTCCACAAGTTTATGGAAGGAGCAATCTAGTTATCACACATAGTATGTGACTCTCTATCCAAAAGATGTGGTTTATAGATTGAATAAATAATGTTTTGCACATATCTGTAGTATCTATATATGAGGTTTTAATAAACACAAGAATTCATTTAAAATTATTCAACAATTTTTTTCTCAATCAATGGAAATATGAATACTACTACTATCTTAGCACCGAAAAGAGATCTAGAGATGGTCAAATGAAAAATAAAGCAGAGATTTCAGGTCTTCTTTGGACATTAAGACCAAGATAATCTAGGACAAAGTAACTAATCATCAAAGTGTCTTTTGTTTCCAATTTTAACAACAAGACACAATTGGACACTGTTTCTGGAGAATAGATGGAAGGAGGATGGACTGGAATCTGTGAGACCAGTTAGGCAATGGCTATGACCGTTTTTTAAGTGAGAGATAATGAATGTCTGACGGTGATATCAGAAGAGGTAAAGAAGAGGAAGCAGATGTGAGATATTATGTATTAGTAATAATAATTTCTTAAAAAGACCTCAGTGGAGCTGGGCGCAGTGGCTCACACCCATAATCCCAGCACTTTGGGAGGTGAGGCAAGAGGATTGCTTGAGCCCAGGAATTTGAGAGCAGCCTGGACAATATAGCGGGATTTCATCTCTACAAAAGCAATCAAAATATTAGCTGGGCATGGTGGCACATGCCTGTAGTCCCAGCTACCTGAGAGACTGAGGTAGAAGGATCACCTGAGTACAGGAGGTGGAGTCTGCAGTGAGCCGTGATAGGGCCACTGCACTCCAGCCTGGGCGATGGAGTATGACACAAGCAAAGACATGGGGGCAGGGAAGAACTTGATGAACAAAATCAATTGGAAATGGGAATATCTGCCAAATTTATAACATGGACAGCTGGATGAATTACGATGCCTTTGTCTGCATGTGTTTGTTTGCCTGGCAGTGTGTGTCAAGAGGTAGGAGAAAGTGGTACATGAAGTGTTCGATTTTCTAGAGTTGAGAAGTATTTGAAACGTCCAAGAGAGACTATTTCAATACAACTGGCCAATAACACACCCTATCAATGGATGTGCCATTTTAGAGTTAAGAAGGAACTTTATAACACTTATAAAAACCAAGTTTGAATTTTCAAAAAAGGGGAGTTGTTTCCCTCTGTAAATCTTTAGCAATAAGCTCCCACTAAGTCAAGTCACTGAAAGTTTTTCTACCAACTCCTGCCTCGTCAAGGATAGGCATGTTCTTATTCATCTCTGTATCATCAGAACCTAGGCATTCAGAACAGACATTCAGAAAATGTTTGCTAACTACATAATTCATGTTAGAATAAATTTCTGTCCTGTTCTCAGAGTCTAAAAGACTGCTGAAAAGGAATCTATGCCTGTACACAGGGATCCTTGGAAATGGGGAAAGAGGAAGGAGGTCTAAAGAAAGCATCTTTTCAATCTTAAGAAGGTGTAGTGTGACCGATCCCCTACCAGATTACTTAAGGGTACATGTCCACCGCTTGAACCCTGAAGACCAGATGGTGAGCCAAGGTCACAGTGCCCAACTGAGGGACAGGTATCCCTGAGAACGCAAACACCCCAGAGCACCTCTAGGAACATACCAAGAAAAACAGTCTCATTGCACCCAGCAGGCAAAGAACCTGAAAATTTGCTAATGGGCAGCTTAGAGATGGGCGGCGGGGCAGATCTCCAGAGCTGTCTTGCTGTCGCCCAGGAGTTTCCTGTATGTAAGTCCTAATAAATTCACCAAGCTGGACTTATCCAAGTCATTCTTTGGCCTCTTGACTCCTTTACAGTTTGGGGAAAAGTTCTTCTATACAGTACTGGGTTTTTCTCATAACAGAATGCAGATGATCCCTCCAGACTACAGTCAGCTGCTTTCTCCTGCACACATTCCCTGCCCTCTTGCTTGATCGTAAAATGTCTTAAACTAGAGATTAGCACATATTTTGAAGAGGAAGAAGGGGAGGGAAAGAAGTAGGAAATCAGTCATAGTTCCCTCTAGCATTTCAATGTATTAGTTCTAGACACTTATGAAGCCTGGTTTTGTATTCTTTTGATATTCTTCTACCCTTCTATGTTTAAGCCTAACCAAACTTAGAGTATTCACTCCTTGAAACCAAAGGGTTATTGAACTTATAACACAACAGAAACTCAAAGCTGATGAAGAGAAAGGAAGAATAAAAGAAAGCAAAGACAGAAATAACTATCCTTAACAAAGATTGGCTTTCATTACAGGACTATTTAAGCCCATCAAATGTAAGTTTATTCCAAAGCACTCAGTCATTCCATAGAGAAACTCACTTGGTTCCAAACCTGAAGTCCAGCAGCAACACTTGGAAAAGTAAAGAAGGCTCAGATTTTGGGTCAGTGATTCATTTATTCCAAAAAGGTGAACCACTCACTGGGGGGGATTGAATCTGATATGGGAAAATGGGAAGAACCTGAGCTGGATGGTCAATCCTGGCCACAGCCTATAGTGTTTGGGGGGAAAAGAAAAGTGGCAGTAGAGGAAAAAACTGAATGCTGAATTAGGCAGATAAGGAACTAAAATGGACCTGAAGAATGAGTACATTTATATAGTTCATGAAATAGACCACTTGGGGCACTCTACTAAGATACTGGTATAACACCAGAGGTAACTAAAGATGGGTGTTAAAATACACTTCCATTTTTTAGTAACAATGTAGCTTGAAATTTTAAAAATATTCATTCCCAAAGAATTCTCTGGAGGAGCTGGAAAATCACCTGCCTCCAGCTGGTACCTTGCTCTGTTAATGATTTGTATATATGTGAACAAAAGGTTCAGTGCTCCTATTAATTACCTCAAAAATGATTAATCTCCTTTTCCACTAGGGAATTGGGGAATCAAGAGGTAGATCATCTAATATTTCTCTGTATCACAGACATTAGAAATAAGTGTTCTTCCTGGTACACTCACCCTACTCTTGCCCAGTTTTCTTTCAGCTCCCATTCTGTACACCAATCTAGCACATGGGGAATAAATGAAATCCATATTTGTCTTGCTTTTTGCTCAAATCCTGGAAGTACAAATGGTAGGACATGAACTTTTTAAGCCAGGACTCATGATAGATAACTGTATCTTTCATGTAACCATCAGAATGTCCTTTTCTCCCTACATTCTCCCATACCACCCCAGAACATACATTTCATTTACATTGGTCATGGAGTCCTCAAAATGTCCACAATCTTTTTTTTAAATAACTCTAGAAGACTGGGTGCAATGGCTCACGCCTATAATCCCAGCACGTTGGGAGGCTGAGGTGAGAGGATTGCCTGAGCCCACGGTTGAAGACCAGCCTGGGCAACTTGGCGAGACCTCGTCTCTACAATAAATCAAAAAATTATCCAGCGTGGTAGCACGTGACTGTAGTTCCAGCTACTTGGAAGGCTGAAACGGAAGAATCACCTGAGCCAAGCAGGTCGAGGCTGCAGTGGCCATGAGTGGGCCACTGCACTCCAGCCTGGGCAACGGAGTAAGACTCCAACTCAAAAAAAATATATAAAAACTTAAAAAATAACATTAGAAGAGAATTGTTTTCCTTGTTACTCTGAAATGCTATATTTGTCATAAATGTTTATCAGTGTTACTGTTAGCTGTTGCCACAATAACTTTTAAAAATCACCCCACATTCTATGTATATATGTATTGTATTTCCTCTCAGATTGTGATTTGTCTATTCATACTCTTGATAATGTACTTAAGTGTATCACTTTCTTAACTTTTAATAAATAAAAAATTAATAACACTAGACTTACTTACTATGCTGCCTATGGTTGGGGACTTAACTTCAATAGCCTCCAGCCTTGCAATTTGTCTTCCCACTTTAAACTGTAATTTGGTTTTTCCCATCTTCATGGCCTTGTGCAAATATCCCACCAGGTACAACATTGGTCTTGTGACATTCTACCAAATTCTAGCTGTCAACAAAAAGAACTTTCTGGAAAGTTTGCCCCAAATTAAGTCATACTAAATAGAATTTAAACAAAATAGGATGTTCAAGCTGGGAGCGGTGGCTCACATCTATAATCTCAGCACTTTGGGAGGCTGTGGTGGAAGGATCTCTTGGGGCTAGGAGTTCAAGAACAGCCTGGGCAACAAAGAGACACTCCATCTCTACAAAAAATAGAAAAATAAGCCAGGTGTGGTGGCTAATGCCTGTAGTACCAGCTACTTCAGAAGCTGAGGCAGAAGGATAGCTTGAGCCCAGGAGTTCGAGGCTGTGGTGAGCCGTGATCATGCCACTGCACTCCTGCCTGGGTGACAGAGTAAAACCCTGTTTTCAGAAAAAAATAAGTCAAATATGATATTCAATAAGACGATTTTTTTTCTGAAAATTCTGAGTGTCATTATGTTCAGGACTTGTAACAATAAGCACTTGTAATGACTTAGATAGAGATGTAAAAGGTAGGAACATAGCCTTGCAAATAACAGGATAATATGAAGAAAATAAACTATTGAGTGAAGTGCAATAAGCAACTGTCTATTAAATATTAATAAGGTAATCCATACTTAAATTATATTATTTTATCATAAAAATCCCTATAGAGTTGCTATTGTTATTACCATACATTTTAACTCATAGAGAATGTACAAGGCTTTATCACCCCAAGATAAAAGGTAAAAATCCACTGTAGATGAGGGAAAAGAATAGAAAAAACCCTCTACTCCTGGGGAAGGAGCAAAAACATATGCTGGACCAAGATTATTAGAGAGCTTCTCTAGCTGAGGAAGGAAGGTGCAGGATCCCTAAAATATCTCATCCTCAAGATGTCATCCTCATGCCTGTATGATATGGAGGCTTAGTCAGAACAACAGAAAATGTAATCCCCTTCCCTGCTCCCACAACCAGACTTCCTGAGGGAGGCAACAGGGAAGACCTCAAGCTGAGGGAGGAGCACATACTGAGAACAATTCTGGCAAACCAGCCCTACCTTAAGCATAAAAAGTAAAAACTAAAGGTATTTGAAGCCAGTGGTATATTGAGGGTGTTGTGGGTTGCATTGTGTCCCCACCAAAAAAGAAAAAAAAATGTTGGCGTTCTAACTCCCAGTACTCCAGACTATAACCTCATTTGGAAAAAGGGTCTTTACAGAGATAACCAAGATAAAATGAGATAATTTGAGTGGGCCCTAATTCAGTTTGACTGGTGTCCTTATAAAAAGGGGATATGTGGACACAGAGACAGACAAGCATAGAGAGAAGGTGATGTGAAGAGACATAGGAAGAAGATGACTATCTACAGGCCGAGGAGAGAGGTCTAGAACAGAATCTTCCTTTACCACCCTGAAAAGGAACCAATCCTGCTGATATGTTAATTTAGAACTTTTATCCTTCAGAACTGTGAGGCAATAAATTTTTGTAGTTTATTAAGGCAACTCTAGCAAGTTAAGACAGAGGGTAACCAGAGAAAAAATAAACCCCAGGCCCAACTTAACTCCTGACTGACTAGATTGACTAAATCACTGTACTAAAGACCTAGCAGAAGAGATGGCATGCCTATTTCCATTATAAAAACTATTTGCGCCAATCTTTACAATCCTAAAACTATCTGGCTTTCAGCCAAAACTAAAAGGCATACAAAAAAAGACAAGGAAAAAAAAAACCCTGCCAAGAGACAAAGTAATCAACAGAATCAGATTCATATGACACAGATGTTGGAACCAGAAGAGAATTTTAAATAATTATGCTGACAGCTATAGCAGAAAAGGTGGACAGCATACAAGATCAGATGAATTATTTCAGCAGAAAGAAGGGAATTATAATAAATAATTAAATGGCAATGCTAAAAAGAAAAAAAGCACAATAACAGAGGTAACAAATGACTTTAACAACCTAATCATTAGACTTGACAACAATTGAAGAAAAAAATTAGTGAATTTGAATATAGGTCAATAGGAATCAACAAAATTGAAATTGAAGAGAAAAATGAGAGAAAGAAAAATAGAATGTAGCATCCAAGTACTATAGGACAAAGCTGAGGGCAGTGACTCACACCTGTAATCCCAGAACTTTGGAAAGTCAAGGTGAGAGGGTTGCTTTAACTCAGAAGTTAGACCAGCCTGGGCAGCATAGTGAGACTTCATCTCTACAAAAAATCAAAAACTTAGCCTAGTGTGGTAGTATGTGCCTATAGTCCCAACTGCTTGGAAGGCTGAGGCAGAAGGATCACTTGAGCCCAGAAGGTCAAGACTGCAGTGAGCCAGGATCACAATTTTCCGGTGTCTCTTCTTATAAGAACACTAATTCTATCAAACAAGGGTCCTACCTCATGATGTCCTCTAACACCCTAGTCGCCTCCCAAAGGCCCTACCAAAACGAGGGTTAGATCTTCAACCTATGAAGGGTTGAAAGGACACAAATATTTTATATTAGTACATATACCAATATACATAATCTATTGTTGACTCTAAAGCCATGCACATGCCACTGCACTCCAGTCTAGGTGACAGAGTGAGACTGACTCAAAAAAAAAGTTGTAGGACAATGCCAAATGGTCTAATATCTATGAAATTTGAATCTCAGATAAAGATTTTATATCTTCTCCAGGAGAAGAGAGGAAAAGGTAGAAAAATATTCAAAGAAAGAATGGTGAAGAATATTTCAAAATTAATGATGATACCTGTGGTTTGGCAAAATAAATATGAAAAAAATTTCTAAGCTCATCATACTCAAACTGTGAAAGAGAAAATTACAAAGAGAAAATATTGGAAAGCAGCTAGAGAAAAGACATCACAAGAAGAGAAACAAAAATGAAAACTACAATACACTTCTTGTTAGAAACTATGCAAGCCTGAAGACCATGAAACAGCATTTTGGAAAGGGCTGAGTGGGAGGACAGGTCAACCAGAATTTTATACCCAGTGAAAATATCTTTTTTAAAAAACGAAAGAGAAATAAAGATTTTCTCAGACAAACAAAAACAGAATTTACTACCAGTATATCTAAGCTATAAGACATTTTAAGCCAGGCTCGGTGGCTCAGCCTATAATCCCGTGCCTTTGGGAGGCTGAGGTGAGTGGATTGCCTGAGCCCGCAGGTTCGAGACCCGCCTAGGCAAGCGAGACCTCATCTCTACAATAAATCCAAAAAATTAGCCGGGCGTGGTAGCGTGCGCCTGTAGTTCCAGCTATTTGGAAGGCTGAGGCGGAAGGATTGCCGGAGCCCAGCAGGTCGAGGCTGCGGTGGCCGGGAGCGGCCACTGCACTCCAGTCTGGGCGACAGAGTGAGACTCCAACTCAAAAAAAAAAAA
>CAUYQG010059346.1:0-50747 GCA_963574415.1 Tarsius wallacei | reverse complement strand
AGTGCAGTGGCTGCTTCCGGCCATCGCAGCCTCGACCCACTGAGCTCTAGCAATCCTTCCGCCTCAGCCTCCCAGGTAGCTGGAATTACAGGCACGCGCTACCATGCCCGGCTGATTTTTTGATTTACTGTAGAGATGAGGTTTTTCCAAGTTGCCCGGGCGGGTCTCGAACCCGCAAGCTTAGGCAATTCACTCAACTCGGCCACCCAAAGTGCGGGATTACAGGCTGAGCCACCGAGCCCAGCCTCATATATTATTAATACATGTAAATTATTGTTATTGTTTCCTGAGAAATAATTACTTTTTCTCTCCTTTGTAACATTAGTACCCCCTAGTATTCATTTTCCCATTCTAATCTGTAAATACTCTCTCCCCTTTAAGTCTTCTATCAAAACCATTCTACCTCTAATCTTCCTTTTCTGACTACAAACATTTTCAGTATTCTTTAATATACATACAAAAATGATCATCGTTACTCTACAAATCATCTTTTTTCCTCCTTCCCCCTTACTCTGATTTTTCTTTTTTCCAAAGAACCATGAATCACTTAGCTTTCCAGCTGGAAATTACCTTCTATTTCATCGCCTTGATTTCGTAATTGGGCACATAAGGCCCAGGGCAGCTAGTGTTTGTGCAAGGAAGAAGGCACCACATAAGAAGTAGAAAGAAGCCTTGAAACCCTATCAGGTACCTTGATAGGAAGTAAGAGTGCTTTTCCACACTCCCACACTCTTCCTGCCTCCACTTACACACCCCGATTATTCATCAGTTTCCTGCCTTGTAGGTTTTTGCTCCACTACTCTTCTTGTAAAATGGTAACATTTGGCTCACTCTCTCCAGCATGTAAAACTCTTGATTTCCTTTTACACCTCTACTTTCTAATAGGATGTACACTATTGCTTCCCCTTTGTAATTATCCTTTTAAAATGCACTGTTATTTTTCCTCTTCTCACTTGAGAGACACTCTACCCAACTCTCATTTCAGCCTCAAATTTTTCACTGCATTTCTCCCTTTAGTGACTGAATTCTTCCATTTGGCTTCACTCATAACATCACTGCAAATCATTTTCAAAATTGATTATTCAAATTAACCTATATTTTTGAACTCCAAATATGGGGCTGACCCTGTGCCAAATACTGAAAATAGAAGGACAAGCAACAAGTTCTGGTCAATGGCAGGCCTCTGAGATCTTACAGATTAGTAGAGATGATTCACCGACTTGTTGCTATTAAACAACTGACTCAACCTTCTCTTTGCCCCCCTAAAACATCTCTGATATAGATTTTGTCAAATTCCAGGGTGTAAAAACTTTTAAAATATTCAAGATACCAAGATTTACTGAAAGAAAAGTTGGGAAGAAGAACTAATAAAGAACAGTTGCTTATAATCAGGCACAGTGCCTCACTCCTGTAATCCCAGCACTTTGGGAGGCCAAAGCAGGAAGATTGCTTGAGTCCAGGAGTTTGAGACCAGCCTGGGCAACACAGCAAGGCTTCATCTCTACAAAAAAATTTTAAAAAATACACTGAGCATGGTAACTTGCGCCTGTAGTCCTAGCTACCTGGGAGGCTGAGGCAGGAGGATCTCCTGAGTCTAGGTTAAGGTTATACTTAGCCGTGATTGTTCCACCACACTACACTCCAGCCTGGGTAACAGAGTGAGGTGAGACACTAATTCAAAAAACAACAACAAACACTTGCAAGCCAATATAAGCTTGCCATCAGCAGTCTGCGTCATGCCAGTAAGCATGTATTAAATTTAAAAGTCCAAATAAATCATTGTTTGCCATCATCAGTCTCTATCATCCCAATAAGCTTGTATTGAAAGTAAAAGTCCAAATACATGTATACTTAAAAATTTCATAAATGCTGTGCCCAACTTTGACTTTTTTTACAAGTATTTACAAAGAACCTATGTTAATTTTTCCATTATAGATTCTCAAATCTTCACAATTTTTATATTACATTTGTTTTATTCTCTTTTTAAAAAATTCCACAAAGTTTTAAAAAATTGTTACAAAAATATTATTTGAAAGTAAGTCATTTTTAATGTTTGTGCACCTTTTTAAAAAAAGATATATTAACCTTTATTCTTTGGAGCAATTTTAGGCTCTGAACAAAACTGAATGGAAAGTAGAGAGTTACCATGCACCTCCTGTTTTCAAATATGAACACCCCCCCATCAATGTTCTGCACTAGAGTGGTACCTTTGTTACAAACAATGAACACAAAAGAAAATTTATTACTCACTTATTAATTACATTTTTCACATACTATGCCTTTTATACTGTATCTAAAAGTCATTTCCATATCCAAAGTCATCTAGATTTACTCCTACATTACCTTCTGGGAGTTGCATAGTTTTTTAGTTTGTTTCTTTGTTTTTAGGTCTGTAACTCATTTAATTATCTGTCTAGACTCATTTCTTTGCATGTCAGTTGTTCTAGCACAATAGCTGAAAAGATAAAATGTTCCATTGTATTACTTTTACTTCTTTGTCAAAGATAAATTTACTATATTTTACGGATCTATTCTGGACTTTTTATTTCATTTCACTGATCTATTATCTACTTTTTCACCAATCTGGATTATGGTAGATTTGTCATAAGTCTTCAAGTCCCATAGTGTCAGTCTTCTAATTTTGTTCTACTCCTTCAATACTGTGTTGGCTATTCAGGGTCTTTTGCCTCTCAAAAAAAACTTTAGAACCAGTTTGTAGTTATCACAAATTAAATTGCTGGGATTTCAGCTAAGATAACATTGTATCTATAAATCAAGTTAAGAACTAACATCTTTTTTTTTTTAATGCACCAAACACATTTGCATTTCTTTTCTTTTTTTTAAAGCAAATGACAAACACCCAGTTTACCAGCTTTACTTTTTTTATACCTAAGCCTAACATTACATATTTAAACAATTGTCAAAACATACCAGGTTGTCAGCATTCATGCATGACTAGAAAACATCCTTATAAGATGTATATTAAACTAGAAATGCATTGCCATTAATTCCTTAATATCTTTCACAACTAAATAAAGGGGGGAAAATGAAATTATTTCTGTAGAAGATTGGTCCAGGAAATGTTAACTTCACAGAAGGCTGACATTATCTGGCTCACATTTCAGACAATGGATAGCAGATCCATGTGGTGTTAGTGTACAATCTTGTCCTACCACAAAAGAGTGAAGGCTCACGTTGGAGAACCTTTAATAACAAAGCAAAGTGCATACAGAGATTTACAACAATTTTGAAGACAAAAAAAATGGTCCTATTATGTTTTCCCAACAATAAACTCAAATAGGTCTCTGGAGAACTGTTTATAAATACTTTAGATTAGGTACAATTTCACTGAAAGTTGAGTTTATTTGAAATCTTCAAAAAAATTCCTGTTAATCCTCAAATGGTGCTTGTTATAGTTCAACATTTCTGTTAAATGCATGTGTTGAACTACTTGTTATCCAAGCATAGCATCTGGTTCTAACCATATACTTTGACTTGGCCATTTTCTTCAACTTCTACTCTTTCTTGACCATTCTCGACAATCCTCTTTGTAGTGATTTTTCTGCCGTTAACTATTTTAGTAGAAGCTGATAACAAATGAAGTGGAAGAGAGCAAAGTGAGGCCACTGTGACCTAGCATCAAAAGAAGAAAATCCACTTCCAAAAGATGGTAATCCACTGAAGGGTAAGAAAAAAATAAACCTGTTCCTTGACTTCTGCATCCTCGGGGACCTCTTCGACTCCCAAGGAAGTCCTCAAGCAGGTCTTTAAAGTGGTCAAATGGAAATGGATCGCTCCACCAAAAAATTCCCTGAAGACATCTTCTGGGTTACAGAATGTGAAGCCAAACTCAAATGAACTGTGAAAATGACTTCTACCTCCTCCACCACTTAATCCTTCTTTGCCATATTTGTCATAGATGTCCTGTTTTTTAGCATCTGACAACAACTTGTATGTCTCAGCTACTTGTTTGAATTTTCTCTTTGCTTCTTTATTTCCAGAATTTTTATCTGGATGCCACTCCAGTGCCAGTTTCCAGTATGTTTTTTTTAATATCCTCGGGGGAGGCATGTCTCTGCATGCCTAGAACTTAATAGTAATCCACCAGTTTTCAGGTCCAAAGACAAAGGCGGTCAGCTATGGGAAACAGTGGAGGTGGGGAGGTGGCCCGGGCTAAGAACTGACATCTTAACAACATTGAGTCTTCTATGACGAACATGGACTATGTCTAGATTTATTTAGCTTTTCCTTGATTTTTTAAATCAGAGTTTTGTGGTTTTGCTCATATAGATCTTTATACACCTTTTGTTAGGTTTATACCCAAGTATTTCATTTTGGGGTTGCTAAATGATACTGTGGGTTTTTTTTAATTTTTAATTTTGAAGATGTGGGGTGCAACTCAGGATTAGGTATACAAATTTTCATTATACAGGTATTCTTTTTGATGGGATGTGCCTCCCTTTGCCTGGCAGTTTCCCACTACTGCCAATTCCACCCCCACTCCCCTAGCAGTTTCCCACTTCTGCCAATCCCTTTCTTATGATAATTGTTCAAGGTTCACTTATGAGTGAGAGCATGTGGTACTCAACTCTTTGTTTCTGTGATAGATCCCTCAGTACTATAGACTCTAAGTCCATCCAAGTTGCAGCGAAGTTCATAATTTGGTCTTCTTTTTTTTTGGCTAGGTAATATTCCATCGTGTGTATGAACCACATTTTTCTTTATCCAGTCCTCTTTCCATGGGCAGCATGGTTGCCTCCATGTTTTTGCTATTGTGAATAGTGCTGCAATAAACATGTGTGTGCAGGTATCTTTTTCATAGAGTGATTTGAGTTCCTCTGGGTATATTCCCAGTAGGGGGATTGTGGAGTCATATGGAAGGTTGATTTTTAGATCTTTTAAGAACTGACTTCTTAACAATATTGAGTCTTCTATCATGGACATGGAATAAGTCTCCATCTATCTAGTTTTTTCTTGATTTTTAAAATCAGAGTTTTGTGGTTTTTCTCATATAGATCTTTACACATCTTTTATTATTAGATTCATACCTAAGTATTTCATCTTGAGGGTGCTAAATGATATTGTGTTTTTAATTTAAAATTTCAATTTTTGTTGACGGTAATAAGAAAGCTTCAGTTTATTAAACTACTATCCAGAAAACTTGCTATAAAGGTTTTTTAGTTCCAGGAGACTTTTTGTTTGTTAGTTTATTCTTCAGGGTTTTTTTTTTACATGGGAAAGCATACCAACTGCAAACAAAGACAGTTTTATTTCCTCCTTCCCAATCAATATATCTTTTATTTCCTCTTCTTGTCCTATTGCATTATCTATAATTTCCAGAACAATGTTGAAAAGCAGTAGTGAATAGGGAACTCTCACTTTATTCTTCATCTTAGCAGAAAAACTACTTATTAGTTTTTCACCAATAAGTATGATATTAGCTGTAGTTTTTTGTAGATTTCTTTAAAAAGCAAGTCAAGAAAGCTCTCCTCTATTCATGGTTTGCATAGAGTTTTTATCATAAATGGCTATGGATTTTGTCAATGTTTGTTCTACATTTGATTTCATGATTTCAGTATTTTTCTTCTTCAGCTTATTGATATTAAGGACTATTTATAGATTTTGAACCAGCCTTGTATACTTGGGATAAATACCAGATCATGATGTGCACTTCTTTCTATAGATTTTGGGATTTGATCTGCCAATATTTTGTTGAGGATTTTTCCATCTATGTTTATAAGAAATGTTGGTTCATAGTTTTCTTATAATGTCTTAGTCTGGTTTTGATATTAGAATAATTCTGGCCACACAGCACCTTTTAAAAAATTTTTTACTTTTTCACAAATAGCACATAAAATCCTTACAAAGTATTTCTGATGTATTTGTTGACAAATTAAACCACCTTGCATCTAATGTTTCCAAATAAAAACAAGAGAGGCTACATATTAGCCTGACTCAAAATAAGCAATATAATTATGGTTGAATAGCACTACTGTCAATTATCTTTGCTTCAATGAGATTACAGGAAGCTTCAGAAAACTTCTCTTTGCAAGAAGACACTTGGTTGTGGGCACAGCACTTCCTGTCTATACTTTCAAAATTGAGAGAAGTCGCATCTTCTCAATAAGAAAAATTTAATTTTTGTCATTGAGTATATCAGTAGGTAGATTTTGAATGCTTCATAATATTCTTTGGGGTAGAAAATAAAAAATACAAAGCAATCATGTCTGTTGTCTTTTGTCTTTTTTTAAGACTTCAAATTTCTACCATATTCTTTACTTTAAAATACCTTAACATTAGCCCTGGATCAGCATGATAGTTACCGTGATTTTGGTACCTAATTTTTCAAGATTCAACTTATTTCTATTTCTTCGTATATATCTTCAAATTGGTGCCCTTCTAGTACTTGAAAAATTGCTTAAACCATAATTTGGCACTCAGTCTAGGTCCTCTTCCATACCACATAAAGTTCAAAACTTCATATTGACTTTAACTGTCCTTATTCTTTTCTTTGGATGTCAGCATTCATTTAGTTGCAAGTTCTATACATTTTGCTTCTACAAAATAGGATTTTTCTATCCTCCAGAGCATTTTGCTTGTGTATCTTTTATGGCCCAAAGGCTTTGTACTATAGTTATTTGCATATGTGTTTTATTTTCTCTAATAGATTGTACCTTGAGACTCAGTGTCAGGTAGTTTGGGGAAGTTATGTCCATTAAATTGTAGCCATTGTGCTTGTCCTCTTTAATTTGCTGAACTAAAATATGACATACAAAATAGATACGTGTTGTTTCAAAAGTAATTAATATTATTTCCTTAAAATGAAAAATTAGTTGTTATTTTTAATGTAAAAAATATATATATCGATTAGAAAACTCAATTAGAAATTGTTGGTATTACATATTACTGTAAGAAGAGGATTGACAGTAGTGGGAAATTGCAGGGCGGGGGAGGAGGTGGGATTGACAGTAGTCGATATCTGCCTGGGGAAGGGGGGGCACAACCCCTTCAATAAGGGTACCTGCACAATGAATATCTGTATACCTAACCCTGAATTGTACCCCGCAATTTTAAAATAAAAATTAAAAGAGGAAAAACAAAAAAGAAATTGTAGGTCTTAATAAAATAAAATAAAGTGAATTATTAAGTGCCAACCAAAACATTTCATTTGTTTCTTTCAGTTTAAATAATTTCAGCATCAAAATCTCTACGACTAATTCCTAAAGCTGCCATCCAGAACAATACAATAGATAATTTCTTCAAAATGTTTTACCTACAAAAGTTTATATTGACTGATTAGATTGCTCACTAATATGTATAATTTAAACCATGTTATTGTACTCATAATTCTTGTTTTTAATCGCAGTTATCTATTTTTTGTACATTATTTCTCAATGCATATTCTGAGGAACATTATTTTCTCAAGACATGCCAAAAAAATTGTTTCGTAAACAATGAGTTCAGAATCTACTATAAACTATTTACTACCAACCTCCAAGAGGGATTCATAGTGCACACATATTACATGCTCTGATGATCTGAGCAGACAACAATTGAAATGATTTATTTCATACTTTCTTATGTATACCTATATCTCCTATATCTATTGGTCTGTCTATGTAAATTGTAGTTCAGTTCTACATCATTGATCAATGTTACTAAATTCTGGCAAAATTTCCTGAATAACCTTCACCAAAAAGTATGCATATCATATTAAGTAGGTAAATGCTAATGATACACATTACAGAGAATTTCAGTCCGGTATGGAGCCATTCAATCAAAATCTGGTAAAACTCAAATAGTGGCAATAACAGCTAAAACAATAATAAAGACTAAAATTCATCAGTATTTACTATGTCTCAAGAACTCTGAGGAATTCACATTTCTGTTTAATTATCCCTCACACCATTTGAAGTAAGTACAATAGTTAGCAGCTGTTATTTATGAGGAAACTGAGATCCACAGAGTTAAGTGACTTTCTTAAGCTACTCAGTCAATAAGGAAAGAATGGTAATTTTTATCAGGTTTATCTAATGCTAGAATCCATGCTTCTAATGATTATGTAAACTCAATTCCCAATATAGAAATGACCAAGATGACACGTGATAGTTATAAATTGAATTGAACTCTTAAAAAGAATATATTCAAATTTCATCCTCTGATACCTACGAATTTAATATTTTTTAGAAATAGATTCTTTGCATATGTAATCAAGTTAAGATGAAGTCGCACTGGAGCAGTACGTTTCCTTAAACTAAATGTGATATCCTTATAAGAAGAGAAGAAGAGAGACAGTCATACAATGAGGATGTCATACAGCAACAAAGTCAGAGATTGGAGTAATGTGACTACAAGCTAAAGAATGCCAAGGATTTCTGGCAACAGCAGGATCTAAGAGAAAGGCATGGAACAGGTTACCTCCTAGGGCATTCAAACAGAACATGTCTCTGTTGACACCTTGATTTTAGACTTCTAACCTCCAGAACTGTGAAAGAATGTATTTCTGCTCTTTTAAGCCATCCAGGATGTGTTATTTTGTTACAGTAGTTCTAAAATATCTAATAACCATGATCAATTACATTCAGCATTTAAAGTGCGTTAAGAGGATACACATATTTATCATACTTACAGAAATATTTACAGATTATTAGGGAATTACTGATATAGAATATATATCCCACCCTCAATATTGCAATGTTATTATTTTCTATTTCAAGCATCTAAAATAATAATAATACTATGGAAATTTTTGTTTAGTAAATAAACATACAGGCTTTTATTTAAAGATATGTAATACATGCTTACTTTTTATTAATTTTGCTCAAATTTAAATTAAAGATTCTGCATTTCTATTTTACAATATATTATGGGGAATAAGTCCCGTGATTTATTTTTTCCCCACTTGTCAATGGAATAACTTAGGAAAGAATTTTAAATTGACAAGACAAGATATGCCATTTTATATTCATTTTCATGCCTTCTTTTTTTAGTTTAATCAACAAATTATCTCTTTCTATATATAGTAAATATGTAAAATATATATAAATACACACATATGAAGACATACATATATCTATACATGTGTATATGTGAGTAAACAGTTTTTGTGTGTTTCCCAAGAAATATACTGGTATCTTGTAATAATATATAATAACCTCATATAACACTGAGTCGTTATCCCCAGGATAATTGTATTTCAGTAAAAATAAAGGATAAAGACAAATTAAAAATAATGTTCATCTAAAGTAGTCGATTTCATAAATTATTTAATACTGAAATAAAAATGCCAATATAGATAAATTTTAGTACCAAAATTTATTTTATACACAAATATTTCAGTACCCATTTTTGTAATTTTAAAAAATACAGTATTTTATTATGATTATTAAAGCTGAAATAAATTTCTGTTAAAATAAGTATCAAATTTTTACCAAGAAACTCCTGAATTTTCTTATATTTTATCATTTATGTCATTGGAAAAAATATTAAACAATAAGAAAAGTTTATTATTTTTTTAAAAATTAGCTTGTAAAAATTGAATGGATGATTTTTCCAAAAATCAGTCCCTTATATAAATTTTTACATAATCTTTTAACCTAAATAAAGCTATAAGAGCATACAAGAATTGTGTCCTGATGTTAGAAAAAGACTGTTAGTAGCGCTCAAAGCATACAATGTAAGGATGGGAAAATAGTTTGTGAAAATTCCTGCATTTGGGAGAATCCAATTATCATTCAGGAAAATCCTGCACCAAGGAAAATACACTAGACCATGTTGTAATAACAAGTAAGTATGAAATCTGATTCACTTAACTTGGAACAAGGTTAATTCTTGCCAATGGCACAAACAGACATGTTAGAAAGCTCTACTTGGAGGCTTTTTATCAAGTAGTGACTTAAGTACTAGTGACTTCCTTTCATCTTGTAAAATTTCCATTTTTAAAAGACGATCTTCTAAAATCCCCTTGGAAAGGCAAAGTGGACAATAGCACTGGGGTTTTTATGGACAGGCTTGAAAATGGGGTTCTGTGCTTATTCTAGTCATGTGGCTCTAATCTCACTGAGGAGTATTCAGAAAATTAGTATTCCTCTTTACCCATAAAATAAAACAGAATCTGACAAGCACAAAATAACGCATCTACCATGATTTCAAAGTTCCACATTTGGAGAACCATCGCTAGTCGCATTGCTTTTGAATACCAATGAAGCAAGCCTAAGTTTCTTTTGGGTAGATGACAGAGAAATATTGGTTTCTTTTAGATTTTCTCCAGCTCTAAAATTCTCACATTCAATGATAATAAGTACTTAGGTCTTAATGCATTTTTTCTACTCAGGGTCCCATCAGATAGATAGATAGATAGATAGATAGATAGATAGATAGATAGATAGATAGGCAGGCAATAATTATTTATGCCTTAACTATTTATTGATTATGTATATTAAGGAAATCCTATGCTTATTACATAGAGATAAAAGATACATAAGAAAGCATCCTGCCTTAATAGAATTTTTTTAAAAATGTTTATTATCGTAAGAGCCAGAAAGATTTATTTAACAAAATATAGATATAAAAAAGCATTGGAACACTAAAAAAGAAAAATGTATTTCCAATTCAGATATCTATTATAGCTGTGATGAGGTTTTTCTCTTCTTTTGTTTCCTTAGACTTGCTTCTTAAATTTTTCTCATAGTGTGATCTCACACATTTTATAAATAAAATCTGTAGTAGGTTATTTCTTTATGCTATATTTTTAAAGTTCTTTAAGCTCTGCCATATTTGGTGCATGCAAGAAATTGATTTACGGTTTTAGTTCTATCTTAACATAAGCAAGTTAAGAAACATTATGTTTTTAAAGAATAGCCAAGCTGAGTAATGTTTATGCTGTAGATTTTATTCCATAATGTGCAAAAAATAAAAGCATTTTTGAAGAGTTTATCAGTCACACTTAAATGGTTTCTTGCTTTTGCTTTGATGAGGAAATGATGAAAATCCAATCTTAATCACGTATCTACATTCTATAAAACAACAATTTTCATCACTTTGTTTCCCAGCTATGTAAATGTTTCTAGTTTATTCATTTTCAGAACACTTGTATAGTGCTTACTATGAACCACTCAGTACTTCACGATATTTGATTTTTTTAAACTTCATATCTACTTTCAGAGTAGACACTATTATTATCACCATTTTTTAATGAGGAAACAAGTCAAGAAAGGTTCAATAACTTGCCCGATGTCACAGTAAGTGGTGAGCCTGGGATTATTAACCAGGCAATCCGTCCAAAGAATCTGTGCTCTAAACATCATGCAATGTTATAAAAGAAATTTGGCAACGTCATTGTCACTAAATACATGAGGATGAAGTTAATGCCTCTAGGTTAAAGAAAAATAGATTCAGTATCCATTTCTTTGCCATAAAAAGCTTTCCCAGAGAAAAATAGTCACAGAGAGACATTCTGTTTTTGGTAATGCTTTCATGTTTCAGATGATCATTTTTGTACTTCCTAATATCTTTGTTAGAAAACAAAGTTATTAAATGTTCTTTTCCAAATAGACAGTTTCCTTATAAAACTAGATACATTTAGTATAGATGGTATCATGCACTTTCATACTAGTTCCTTATAACAATAAATTCTTTCAAGAATTTGACAACTCTTACTAACACTTTCAAAGAAATACAAACATTAGCTTATAAGTCATTGACACTATTACTATTTTAGAGGTAAAGAAAATGATTTATATTTTAACATGTTCCAGAAATGAAGTAAGTATCTGGTCATGAAAAAAACCACCATACTCTAGGTTAGAAATAAAGGGTATGTGTTTGGTAACAATTTCTTTAAAAGAATCTCTGAAGAGACATAGAAGATTTAGAAACTATCCTCTTAGGAAATTTATCATGTTCTTTGCAGGAGACAAATCAGCCTTCAATATTGTAAGCAAATTCTTGTCAGCGAGTACATGATGATGTAATAGACAATATATAATCATGCTATGAAATTATTTTATTTCTAATACTGGTAAACATATTTCTGATTTGTTTTTCTTCAGATTGAGGCATTAGCATTATTGGTGAATATTGATTTACTTCCCTTGAATGCTACAGATACAAAAATTTTGTCTCAGACTGGATAAGTGCACATTTTTTGTTAGTTGTTTGCTTTGTTTCATGGGACATTCTTCCTTATATGCTCTCTTTCTAATTTAAATAGATATGACCTCTGTGGCTGACAGAAGCCACAAAGGTCATATCCATTTAAAAAGAACAAGTTTTTATATCTTCTTAAAAATTTATTGTATATATCACAATCTAACTCATAAACTATCATTTCATAAGAAAACCTGTTGGAACTTGTTCAGTGCATTTGGTCTCAACACCATTTTCACAATATTTCATGGACCATTTTCCCAGCTTTTTAGGGATAATATGAGGCTCCTTGTCATGTAAAAATGCAACTTGGCTGGCTGCTTGCAGTAACAACTTCTTAGCCAACACAGTACTAAATGACCTCCAGCTTCTTGTATTACAATAAAATAGTACCCCTCTAAACATAAAGACTATATCTAATTTTCACTACTGTGCAATGTGTTAAAATATTTAAAATGCCTTGATGATTTCATACTAGGTATAATGTAAAGATTGTAGTCACTAATTTCTAACCATTTCCATTGCATAAATGATCTACTAAAAATATAGTTCCACATTTTCTTCAAAAAGGCACCCCCAAGTATGCCAATATTACTTAGAGCTGCTGTGAAGATTTATTATGAAGTAAACAGTATATAATATATTAACAATTAGCAGCTAAATGATATAACAATTATAAGCTAACTCATATAAAATAAAGCTACAACGTTGTCATATCATCATCTGTACCAAAGTCAGAAATAAACACCCTAACACAAGGAAGCAAGCCATTCCTGCTCACCTTCATCTCACAGAAGTACCCACCCAGTCAGTGCCTTGCACCCAGGTCCAAATCCATCTCTCCCCAGTCAGTTCAGGGTAGAGTCAGGGAACTGGACATAAAATAATTGCATTGGTGAATTTAGTGCTGTGCAAGTAATGACTGTTCTAAAACTTGTGATTTTAGATTCTGAGTTAATATTCAGACTTTTTTCTTTTTTTAGGGACTTTCTACTGGTTAGGTGGATTATAACTCAGTTCGGTCACAAAAGAACAAATTGCTGCTGCCTCCTGCTGCTTCTGAGCCCAGGAGCACCCTAATCAGTAGTATTACAATTTCCACAATTTACAAATAATTTTATTTTCACCCAGAAGGTAATGTAAAAATTCCAAAGAATTTCCTAGAAAAAAACACCTTGAAACTTGTGACCCAAGCATAAAAGCAGAGGAGTAGATGTTATTAGGTAATGACAATAGCTAAGTAGGCAATCTCACATTTCTTTGAAAGTCATGTTGGGTAGGAATTGTTTTGTTTATAAAACAAGTAATAATTCTCTGAAAGGTGAAAATGGGATGTGTTCTGTGCTTCACTTCTTTTTAAAATGTTCCTGGAAAATGTGATGTCTGATTTTGTCAAAATGATGGCATGTCTCCCACAAGTCCTATTGCTTTGCAATGTGAATGCGTATTTTCTAACAAACCATTTTAATCATCATGACCTAAGAGTTGTCTTAGCACATATAACCCAAGAAGATACTCTTTTCAGAAAGATGAGCTGCAGATCAACTATTTTTCTTGCAATAACAAATCTGAAGTTGGCAATAGCTAGTGACATTTATACAATTTATCTCATTAAAATATTTTGACATATATTTTTGAAGTTAGTTTATTTTGGAGGTTATAGCAGGAAACCGTATGCATGTTTTGGGAGTTACTACATTAGGAGTCTTTGTTGTTATTTTGCTGTTTTAGAAACAAAGATGGACATTCTATACTAGAATTGCTTCAATTAAAATTTTTAAAAGAAAGAGATTATATTAAGAAAAATATTTAATCACATGGAAAATGATCTGTGACATATATTCACACGTCTAAAAAATAACATTGGCTATGATTTGAGATAATTTTCCATCACAGGAATTGTAAGTAGACTTTGTGATTATGCTTTTGTCAAAAAATGGAAGAGCTTAGTGTTTGCATAGATGCAACTAAGGATTGGCTCTGCTTTTGAAAACCATGTTAGGCTGGATATTTAATCTCTGTAAAAAACAACAGCTTCTTCATACATAAAGCATGAATACTAATTTGTATGTGTTGCCAAAAATCTTCCAAAAATGATACAATTTTAATTTCCTAGAGAAATTATCTATTTCCCATACCATTTCCAACAGAAAATGTTATCTGCTCCTTTTTTGCTAATACACAAAAATAAATTAGTTTGTTTTATTCTCACTTTTTTATTATTAAGGTTGATAGTATTTTTCTTATATATTCTTATATTCTGAAATACCTATTGATATTTTTCTAATTATAAAAAGCTCTCTATTGACTAAAAATATGACTATTTGAAATTCTGTATTAAATGAAATAAATAAATTTTTGACAGTTTTTTTCTGCTTTTCAACTTACTTTATGCTTTTTTGAAATGCAGACAGGTTATCTGTCTTTATAGTTAGATTTTGCAATCTTATTTTATGTGACACCTGCTTTGTGGTGATGCTTAGAGGTCCCTCTCCAAAATGAAGATTTTGTTTCTTCATATTAGAGTTCATTATTTTACATATAAATTTCTAATTTTTCAAGTTAAAGTAGGAAACTATGAAAGGTGCTCCCCCCACCCTGAAAAAGCACCAGAATTATCTTTTAGAGAGTGGACCCCTTGTTTTTCTGGCTACCCCCACTAGGTAGGTGTTCTAGGAATACGTAGGCATCAGTTTTGCGTTGTTGTGAGAAGATGCATTCAGCTTCAGTGAATTTTTTTGTGGCAAACAGATGACTGTTCTTCCACCATGAGAATGCACCTGCCCACACTGCACTGAGTGTTCAGCAGTTTTTGACCAAAAACGGCATTACCACTCCCCCACACACCATGTCCCATCCTCTTTATTCGCCTAATTTCACCCTGAGTGACTTTTTTTGTTTCCCTGAATTAAACAATCAAACAAAAAAAGTCCTCAAAGGGAAATGCTCAGTCCACGTGGAAGAGATAAAAGAAAAAATGGCAGACACACTAAAAGACATCAAAATTGACCAGTTCAAAAGTGTTTTGAGTGGTAGAAAAAATGTCTTGATAGGTGTACTGCATCAAATGGGGAGTACTTTGAAGGTGACTGAAATTTGAACATGTAGGAATAAAAATATATTTAAAAAAATAAATTCTGTTTTGAGGGTTCTCTTCTTATATATTCATTGTTTTCCAAAATGAGTTCTTAGTTATTCCAACCCAATTTATGTGATAATTTGTCATAAACCTACTATTTAATATATTGGATCTTAGACTTATTATTATTATTTTTCCCTTGTTCTATATATGCATCTATTATTTACTAGAAATATATGTTTTATTATTGTGACTTTATAACATAATCACGTTTGCTAAAACAAACTGGTGTTTGTCTTAGTATGCTTTGGGCAGCCATAATAAAATGCCACAGACAACAGAAATTTATTTTTTCACAGTTCTAGAAACTAGAAAATCCAAGATCAAGATCCAGCAGTATTTGGTTTCTGGTGAGGGCTTCCCTGGTTTGCAGGCAGCTACCTTCTCATTGTGTCCTCTCATGACAGAGATCCCTCTCGCTCAATCTCTCTGCTGTCTTTTCTTGTAAGGACACTAGTTCCCTCAGACCAGGCGGGGCCTCACCCTCATGTCTTCATTTAACCCTAATTACCTCCTAATACAAATACAAATAACCTCCAAATAAAGTCACACTGGGGTTTAGGGATTCAATGTATGAATCTGGAAGGTGGCGGGTCACAGTCATTCAGTCTATATTGGTGTTAAGTTTTCATTTTTTAAGTAACATATTTTTGTTTTTTGTCCATTATTACAGATAAAATTTAGATTCATCTGTCTACTTCTGGTTTAAGTAATATTACTCCATGATATTTATCTTCATATATCAGTTTCAATCTTTTTTGGAACAAGGTGAAGTAAAAAAAAATAATTTCATTGTACTGGGGAATTTTGGCCTCAAATTATTTTTCCCCCTGAATCAGGGTCTCAGTCACTCAGACTGGAGTGCAGTAGCATGATCATGACTCGCAGCAGGCTCAACCTCCTGGACTCAGGTGATCCTTTTGCCTTAGCCTTCCAAGTAACTGGGACTACAGGCACATACCACCACACCCAGCTAAGTTTTTTGATTTTCTGTAGAGTTGAGGTCTTGCTGTGCTGCCCAGGCCGATCTTGAACTCCTGTGTTCAAGTAATCCTCCCACGTTGTCCTCCTAAAGTGCTGGGATTATAGGTGTGAGTCACCACACCCAGCCAATTTATTATTTTTTGAATAAAATATTTTGGTAACTTCCACCCAAAATTTAGTTGATAGTATTTTTCAGAGGAAAGATATTTAAATTCAGTAACAAATAAGGCAAAATTTAAGCTCACCCATCTGATAGTGGGAAATGTATAGCTTTCTATCTAGTCTCAAGAAATCAGGCATTTATCTCTGAATAAACACATCTAGTCTTATGAGAGAAAGAAATGGGAATGTTTTATGGACGAAGAACAAAGCAACCTTTTGTTCTCATATCTAATGGAACACGGAATTTCACATAGAAAATGAAAATGGCAATGATCGGTTTCTAGAAGTGTAAATGTAAAGGACAGCTACTGATGCCTAAACTGTAACTTAGAGTATAGCTGCGTGTATTATTAAAAGTTGGTATAAGGAGAGTAGATTCATTAGCTTCTAACATCTTCTGAGTCATGGTTGAAGCCATTCAAGTCACTTTATTAAATTTCTCTCCACAAAGATTTTTGGCCTGGCTTATTGTGTTTTCCAGACATAATAATCTTATAGTGGGGATTGTAACACTGAGTCATGAACACAGCTAACTATTTTAGCTCACCAAGAGCACATATGAAAGTGTTCACCATGCAAGAGTATGCACAGTCTCTAAACAATTTTGTGGTTTTAAATCTTTTTCATTAGAAGTTATTGCATTTTCCATAGAATCCAGTGTTGGAATTCTTACTGTTCTCAAGTAGCAAAAAAAAGAGAGTGCAAACAAAGTTATAAGATAAAGAAAATTTGGCACTATCTATAAAAAAGAATTTCTCTTTCTGTATAGTGTTGCCAATGAAAGTAATGTACAGAACTGTATTGATGTAAGTCTTGAACAAGCCAAGTAAAATAAATTATTGCATTGAATTAAAAAAAAACTTAGAGGTTCTTTCCTCTATATTTCATGCTTGTGAGATTATGTGGCTGGTCTCTCAGAATCTTTACTAGTAAAAATATTAGGATATTTGTTCAGTAAAAACCAGAGAATGAGGGAAGAAGCAGACAAACTGATAAACAGATTAAAATGTATCAAACAGAATAACCTTTTAAAATCCTATAGTATATGTTTGCTTGTTTATAGAAATATGTTTAACCAGATAATAATTCTTCCAGCAACTTATTAAATTTAATCAGAGGTTTAGGCACTTTTCATCTAATATCAGATTTGTAAGAAAATCAAATTAATTCAGACATCACACAAATTAGTCTGCATATAATGATAATTCTATCAATGCATGTTTCGTTAGAATATTATTGGACCCAATATGTTACTCTCTGAATTTAGGTATGTACTGAAGACACTAAGCTTTAATCATTCACGACTTTGTCTTATTTTTATTTCTTAAGAATATGCCTCCTAAAAAATAACAATATCACAGGCAGTGAAGCATTCTTACCAGAACATTGATGGTCACCTGAGCAGTAGCACTTTTCTGTCTGAGGGGGTCAGGGATAGCATCATTGTCCAAGTCTGTTATTCTTACAGTTATCTTGTACTGTGATTCAGTTTCCCTATCTAGTGTCTTTAATAGCTTTATTATTCCTGACACAAAAGTAAAGGGAGATTTGTTAGCCCATTATTAGTACACTTTTCAATTTATGCTAAATAATTAACTATATAATTGAAATAATCATTACAATGATGAATAGAAATTAATGCAAATCAACATTGGTTATATATTTATACAACTAAATTGTAATTCAGCAACAAAATCATTGCAGGTGTTAATTCATTCATTACTTTAGTCACCTGTTATACATTCTTAGACTATGGAAAAGCATACATGTGCATAGGCACTCTGAAGATCAATATAGCAAAGATCAAAGTTTTGGTACTTTGCCTTAGATGGCTAGAATTTAATGATACAGCTAACAAACCAAGGAAACTACATAGTTTGAAAGCTTTTTTTAAAAAAGATCTTCTCATGATCATAGTTTCTAAATAAAATAAATTCCAAATGATTACATGTGAACTCTGTGCTTATAATTAATTGACATTAGCAGCTTTACAATACCTGTATCAGGTTCTATGTAAAATCTGGGAGGTGTTCCCAAATTGCCTCCAACAATGGTATATTTTATATTATTAAATGGCCAGTCTGCATCTGTAAATATAACTTTTCCAACTAGTGCATCAACTGGACTGTTTTCAAATATACTGAAGGTAAATGCTGATGCAGTTTCGACTGGATTCTGTTCATTTATGCGACTCACTCTTACGATGACTATAATAGTTGCTATGGAGAAAAAAGTACATAAAATTGTAACTAGGGCAATCATATGTCTTCAATAATTCTTACTTTTCCTTTGAAATTAATTTGTCATATTATATATCACATTCTGAGAGTATAAGTTTTCCAAGTTCATTTATATTGATGACTTTTATCGTTAAATTATTACCTTTTCAATTGACTGTTCTTAACACTTATCAAACAATTGTTTTTTATGGTATGTTTGTACATAAATGCTACTATTCTGAATAAAAGGTCACCATTTCCAAGAGTAGACATAGTATTCCCTAGTTAAAATATGATTAAAATACTTCAGCATAACGATGCAATAAGAGAATAATGAAGGAAATGCAGTTTACTATGAGAATCTAAATACTAGTATTTTCTCTGATTCAGAATGAACTAATTTCTAGAGAAGTCTTTTAAATATACAAAGATTTCAGAAACATTTATCTTTGACATTGTCTTTATATAACTGTGAGGTACTATATTAAATATTTAGGTATCATTCTCTTACTCTAGTTTCAGTTTTTATTTAGACTTTCAGTTTTTAAATAGCAGTACATGTGCAATAAATAAGTTAATAGAGAATAATAACACATACTTTATTATAAAAGCTTGTTGGAATAATAAAAATAAGATTAACTTCTAGGAAATAATTTTTTTAATGTACTGGGCATATTACATAAGTCACACTTTTTGTTTTTGAGTTGGAGTCTCTGTCACCCAGGATGGAGTGCAGTGGCTGTTCCTGTCCGCTGCAGCCTCGACCTGCTGGGCTCCAGCAATCCTTCCATCTCAGCCTTCCAAGTAGCTGGAACTACAGGCACACGCTACCACGCACGGCTAATATTTGATTTATTGTAGAGATGAGGTCTCGCCAAGTTGCTCAGGCAGGTCTCGAACCCGCAGGCTCAGGCAGTCCACTCACCTCAGCCTCCCAAAGCACTGGGATTACAGGCTGAGTCACCCAGCCAGGCTAGTCACACTATTTTAATATTTCAAGTTAATAACGTCTTACTTGACAGTACAGGATTGCCTTCATCAGACACTCTCACAAACAATGTATATTTGAAGTGCATTCCCGCAAAAATAGCATTATCAAAATCTAGATGTGTAGGTCCAATCTGCAGATGAAAAATAGTATATTGATAGCTTTATCTTTTGGTTTCACATTTATTTTGTTATTTATATGAATCCAAAACTAAGACAGGTGAAACGTATATTGGTAACAAGTAAGTAAAAGCAATATTTTAGGACAGTGCTTTCCAGTAGGGACATAACAGGAGCCACAAATTGTGAGTCACATGTGTCATTTACACTTTTCTAGTAGCCATGTTGAAAAAACAGAAACAGGTAAAATTAATTTTAATAAAGTATTTTGTTTAATTAAACATACCCTGATTCTCTAATTTCAACCTGTAATCAACATCAAAAAATATTGATAAGATGTTTACATTTGTTTATTCAAACTAATTCCATGAAATTCATTACTTAGTACACAATTGCGGCATACCTTGAATCAGACAAACCACATATCAGGTATTCAAAGGCACATGTAGCTAGTTGCCTACATACTGCAGAGCAAGGTTTTATAATAAATAACAATAAATTTATTACAAAACTAAGATAATATTAATGTATATTCTGGCACTTTGAATTTATTACCTTAATTATAAAAGTCACTTAACAGTAAAACTAGGGTTTCATATTTTATCTGCATTTGTTCACACTGATTCATTTGCCATTCATTTTCTTTTCTTATTCCATACATTCTTTTTATAAATAGTTACTACTATGTGTAGTTATGACCTATAAAAAAAAGCACTCTGAGAGGCTGAGGTGGGAGGATTGCTTAAGCCCAGAAGTTCGAGACCAGTCTAGGCAACACAGTAAGACTTTGTCTCTACAAAGTAAAATAAAAATTAGCCAAGTGTGGTAGCGTGTGTAAGTAGTCCCAGCTACTTCGGATGGTGAAATGGAAGTATTATCTGAGCCCAGGAGGTTGAGGCTGCCGTGAACCGTGATGGTGCCACTGCACTCCAGCCTGAGCTACAGAGTGAGACCTCGACAAAAAAAAAAAAAAAAATCTATGAAAAAGTAGTTGCCATGAATTTATTTGCATTTTTCAAAATAAGATCAGGGCTAGCATTCGTGAAAGTAATCTCTCAGCAGCAATCTTTGAACTGCAAGCCTCAGAATCATGCAAAAACACAACTTGAGCTCCATTCTGTGGGAGAGGTCAAAGCATCTCATATTTTTGCACTTTCACTTTACTCTCCTGGGAAGGATGTGCAGGACAGTCATGATGCTTTCAAGATTTTTAATAATGGTAAATAGAAGGGGCAGTGCTGAGAGTCTTCTCCTTCACAGCTCATGCATAATCACATAGTTGTGAGGTGGGTGTAGCCAGGAGTAGTTTGAGGCCATTCAGGGGCTAGTGCATCTTCTGTTCTTTGGAGGTCTCTTTAGTGCCTCAGGCACATTCATATTCAGTCTTTTTCCACAACAAACAGCATGTACCTACTAGGGAAGGAAATTATGTGTAGCAGGTAGGTGATGATTAGGTGCAGAAAGCATTGGTGAATAACACTGCTTTCTTAAGATTCTACAAAATTCTAAGAATTACAGAAGTTGGGGGCTGTCAATGAATTAGTAAAATGGAGAAAATAGTTTCTTCATGAATGAAGTAGAATATTAGGTGCTCTCTAAAGTGCTTTTCAACCCTAAAATTCTGTAGTTTAGATGTTAAGTAGATAAACAGGGGTGACATAGAGAATGATAGTACTATACCAGATATGAGGCAGCAAGTTAATCATTTACACTAGTAGTGCTCCTGTAAACTTCCTGTATGCTTTTTCTCTTCCATTTATATTAAACTAATATGAAATATAGAAATGGACTGAGCAATAAAAAAATCTATAACTACAATGAGAAAATTGCCAAAGGCAGAAACGAGTATCTATAGACTTTCTATATTTGTTAAAGATGGTATTACAGGTCGCCACAGAAATATTATTGTGAGAGTTGGCGTTAAAAATGGTGAAAAATAATTAATTAAATTCTCACCTCATTGAAAACCACAAAATACGGTCTTTTATATTTAGAAAAACTTAAACATGAAAGGTTACTTTTTAAAATATGTGGGCAACCCCTTCGGGTCCTCTCCCATTATGAGAACTTTTTTGTCCTCTCAATAAATCCTGCTTTCTCAAAAAAAAAAAAAAGTTACAGGGATATATAGGATGTTTTCCTAATATCTATCATACCAGCAATAAGAAAAACAACACAAGAATGGATAAATACATGCTATGCTTTACACACAAAGGAAACACAAATATTTCATGTTTATTCACAGATTGGTGAATATATGAAAAGGTATACAACCTTATTACCAATCAGTCAAAAGCATGTTAAACTGTGTGAGAGTAACAGTTACCACAAAAAGAATACTGAGCAAAGGCAATGAATGCTTATACATTGCTGGTGAGAATATAAGCTGATACAACCTCTTTGGAAAACAAGTTGGCATTAACTCATGTAGCTGAATATTTGCATGCATTATGACATGGCATTTCTGTTCTGAGATAAATCACACAATGCCAGAGAAGGTGTTCCATGCGGCCACCAAGAGAAACAAGCAAAAATCAGGAGGGAATTCAAATTTCTATAGAAGAATGAGTCTAGTCACACAATGGACTATTAAGGAATAAGTAATAGATTATATTACTGCAATTAAGATAGATAGATGATGGATAGATGATAGATAGATGGATGATAGATACATAATCATAGATAGATATAGATAGATGGATACAGATAGGTGATAAGTCCTTTGCATTTACTGATGACTCTTAGAAACATAACAAAAATATAAAGTCACAGAATACTGCACAGATTATGATGCCTCTTTTTTAAAACTCAAGAGCAAACACAACAATGTTGTCTAGGGGTGTGTACATAGATGATAAAACTATAAAATCCCCAAGGAAATGACAAACACAAAATTCAGAATATTGTTTGCCTTTAGAAGACTATCTGAGAGATAGCAAAGAGCAGCAGCACAGTGTAATGTTCCAATTCTGAAGTGAGATGATGGGTTTGGGAATTTATTTAACTGCTATGCTTCATAACTTGTAAATACATTAGTTATGTTAGATTGTAAATATCAAACATTACATCATAAAGTAATGATTTTAAAATAAATTGACTAATAAAGTATATTGGGGTGGTTTTGAAGGTGAATACTTATTAAAGAGAAATAATAAAATATATTATTAGCAATACTAACTTAAAGAAATATTCATTTTTATTATTTTACTAATTTAAATATATTGCATATGAAATCATTTGTATTCGTGTAATAGTAACTCATTGTTAAACATTAAAATTCGATGGCTATCACTGGTACCCTGGTGAATGTCACTCCTCAATGAGAGATAAATGTAAAGTTAATATCTACTAGTCTATTAGAATTAATAATTTTAACACAAAATTTTTGGCACTTTTTATAAATCTTAGTTTTCAGTGACTGTTAACATTCTTTTTTTCTTCTGTTAGTACAATAAACATGTCATAGTGTACGACATCTAAAAACATATCAATTATATTTAATGTTTTAAATTGTATTCTAACTATGTTTTTTAAATTAGTTTAAAACTCAAACATTGTTAGACAGCCAAACACATGTTCTTTCTGTGTCCTCCTAATAAATGTTTTATTCCTTAAGCATTAAAACTCTGTTAGTTTCTTTTTTTACAAACTGGCTTCTTTTCCTTGGCTGCTGTAGCAAGAAAAAAATGTTGCCGCTTTAATAACCCTTTCTGAAATTGATCACCCTTTGTGGAAAAAATACTCTTGTTCTCATTCCAGTAATGTAACAATTAGAAACAAAAAAAGAAAAAAGGGTTACACTAGTGAGTTTAATTAGGGTTAATACTCCATAATTTTCAGACAAAGACATACAAAGTCATTATGGGGTACTCTTGTTCAATGGTTTTGCTTCTAGCAGAGTCATGTGGTTGCTTTTATTCACAATTAGAAGATGTCCAATAAAATTTTGTTGTCATTTGTTCATGTTTATTTTGTGCACTTGTTTATTTATCCTCAATTTATTCTTGTTAGAATTGTTTGAATTGAGAAGATTCGAAGAGATGTTACACGGTGTCATAATCTTCATATTCCTAACTGAGGATTTGTTTAATATTGTATTATTTTCCATCATTATTAGGTTATAAATGTAATGTGTACAGTTTATAAAGATCTGCTCTGATATTTTGGCCATATCAACAATATCATATAGTTGCAAAGAAATATAAAAAATACAATCCATTACTAAAACTTATAAATGCCTTACAAAATGGTATCAGTTTAATTTTGTTCATTTATTTCTCATTAATTGATCTGTTTGGGTATTATTTCTATTAATACATACATGATGTGCATATTTTGGGGCACATGAGGTAATTTAATGCATTTGTATAATTTGTAAAGATCAAATCAATATATTAGGGATATCCATCATATTAAATATTTGTCTTTTTCTTATGTCAGAAACATTCAAATTCTTTTCTTTTTTTTCTGTTCAGTGTTCTTTTTTAAATTTTTATTTTAAAGATGTGGGGTACAATTCAGGGTTAGGTAAACAAATGGTCACTGTACAAGTAAAATTTGGGCCTCTCTTTGGTCTCCATTTCACCTAGTTTGAAATCAAATACGCTTATTGATGAAATGTGCCCCCGCCCAGGAGGGAGCAGTTTCCCAGTACTGTCAATTCCTTTGTAGTAGTGTTATGATAACTGTTCAGGGTTCACTTATGAGTGAGAACATATGGTACTCAGTTCTTTGTTTCTGTGATAGATCACTGAGTATTATAGACTCTAAGTCCATTCAAGTTGCTACGAAGTTCATGCTTGTCTTTCTTTATGGCTGCATAATATTCCATCGTGTATATGTACCACGTTTTTTTAATCCAGTTCACTTTCTATGGGCAGAACAGTTGGTTCCATGTTTTTTTTGCTATTATGAATAATGCTGCAATAGATATGCATATGTAGATATCTTTTTCATAGAGTGATTTGAGTTCCTCTGGGTATATTCCCAGAAGGAGGATAGCTGGGTTGTATAGAAGGTTGATTTTTAGATCTTTTAGGAAGGCCACACTATTTTCCACAGAGGTTGTACTAGTTTACACTCCCATCAACAGTATAGAAGTGTTTCCTTTTCTCTGCATCCTCACCAGCATCTGTTTTTTGAGTTACTGATTATGGTCATTCTGACTGGAATTAGGTAGTATCTCAGTGTGGTTTTGACTTGCATTTCTTTGATGATTAGTGAGGCTGAGTATTTTTCATGTATCTGTTGGCTGCTTATATGTCTTCTTTTGAGAAGAGTCTCTTCGTATCTTTTGCCCACTTTTTTATAGGGCTGTTTTTTTTTGTTTGTTTTTTTTGTTTTTTTCTTTCCAGCATGTTTGGGTTCCTTGAAGGTCTTGGATGATAGGCCTTTGTCAGATATATAGTTGGCAAATATTTTTGCCCATTCTGTGGGTGTCTCCCCACCCTTTTGATGGTTTCTTTTGCCTTGCCAGAAGCTTTTCAGTTTGATGAGGTTCCACTTGTCTATCTTATCTCTTTTTTTTTTTTTTAAAGATGTGGGGTACAATTCAGGATTAGGTATTCAAATTGTTTGATTTGAGATCAGGTACCCTTATTGATGTTGTGTCCCCACCCCTACCCAGGCATTATCTCACTACTGCCAATCCCTTTCTTATAGTATTATGGTAAATGTTCATGTTATGCTTATGAATGAGAACATACAGTACTCTGTTCTTTGTTTCTGGGAGAGATCACTGAGTAGTATAGACTAAATCTATCCAAGTTGCTGTGAAGACCATAGGTTTGTCCTTAATGCTACTTAATAATTCATCATGTATATGTACCACATTTTTTTTTATCCAGTCAAGTTTCGATGGGCAGCACGGTTGATTCCATGATTTTGCAATTGTGAATAGTGCTGCAATAAACATGCAAGTGCAAGTATCTTTTTTGTAGAATGATTTTAATTCCTTTGGGTATATTCCCAGGAGAATGACTGCTGGGTCATATGGAAGGTAAATTTCTAGTTCTTTTAGCAATTGCCACACTGTTTTTCATAGAGGTTGAACTAGTTTGCATTCACACCAGCAGTGTAGAAGCATTCCTTTTTCCCCACATCCTTGCCAGCATTTGTTGCTGTTTGTTTTATTAATGATGGCCATTCTTACTGGTGTTAGGTGGTATCTTAAATATGCTTTTAATTTGCATTTCTCTGATGATTAGTGAGGTTGAGCACTTTTTCATGTCTGTTGGCTGCCCGTATATCTTCTTTTGAGGAGTGTCTATTCATGTCTTTTGCCCACTTTTTAATGGGACTGTTTTTTTCTTTCTTCTAACTATTTTGAGATATACAATAGATTATGGAAAACTAGTCGCCCTGCTGATTTATCAAATACTAGGTCTTATTTCTTCTAACTAAACTGTATATTTGTACCCATCAATCAGTTATTGATTAATACATGTCTAAAAACACTGAATAATGTCATTCACTACTTTAATAGCAAATTTTTTCTTTCACTGTCTAATGAGGGAAACAAAGATGAAGTATGTGATCACTGCTTTGGTGGAAGAGAAACAAAATGCTGAAAGAACCCAAGGAGAAGAACCTGACCCTGACAAGAGCTTTTAAGAGCATCTATCAGGATGGCTCTTAAAAGAAATGATCTTAATAAACTTATGAAGGTTGTGTAAATGTGTGTGGGTAAAGGGATACAAATAACTGGGGAGAATGACCAGCATGAAAACAGGACTAAAAGGAAGAGCTGAAAGATATGACAGTGTTCTAGAATTGTGAAAATAATTCTTTGCATCTTAGTCACAGAGTACATGACAGAAAATACTAAAGATGTTAGGCGTTTGTGTGAAATGTAACTTGAATAGAAGACAGCTTGCAATGGATTCAGTATCAAAACAAGGTGAAATCTCTGACGTCCAGACCATGTTAGGTTTCTTATCAGTTAATGCAAAAAAAACCCATCATGGGCTTGGCTACTTTTTATCGTATCAGTATTCAGTCAATACCAACAAATCCTTGTTGAGCACAATGGCTAATTTAACTCTGCCTATCTTTTTATAAAAATATGTAAATATAGCAGCATATAGCCTGATGTAGATCTCAAAACTTATTAGAAGTAAAATCTGGATTTCCTGAATTGGTAAAATATTTGAGTGGTTGCATATTTTAGGATACAGTAACAAATTGTGTACATTAATTCTATTCATATACCATGTTCAGTAGATATTTAGTATATTTATTAAATATGATTATGATAGTTTCAACACATTCCAAAGAAATAAAAAGTGTTTTATTATAGAACCATTTGTTCTAAGGAAATTTATAACTTTCCTAGATCAGTTCCCAAGATCAAAATTGCATTCCAGCATTCATTTGAAAAAAAGATATGTTGTTGGCAATTTAAGGTTCAATTGAAAATCCAGGAACAAATTCTGCCATCAGCTATTTGAGTTACTGTAGATCATTAAGAATTTTATAAAAATAAAAATAAAATGTTTTTCTATCTAAGGTTAATCACAGGGACGCAATCAGAGAACAACTTAAAAATACTTACTCTCAGTTCATTGTTTGTGAGGGTAAAGGTTTCATTTGAAAAAGTATCCATAATCAAATGATAAGTGATGTTGTTATTGGGAATAGTTCCATCCTTATCTGTACATGTTAGAGAGACCAAAAGAGTTTCAACTGGGATGTTTTCAGGAAGTTCAAGTCTGTAATGAGTGAAATATGAAAAAAAAAATGTGGTTTAACATGTTAATCTAGATTTAGGCAGATGATAATATTCAATATAAAAATGTTTTAAAATTTTCTCATTTTTAAATAAATACTTCTGCCGAGAAGAAGATTACAGTGTTGGTGAAAAAAATGTGTGAGATAAGAAATTATTTGCCATCCTTGCTGAAACCAAAGGAGATGAGTATTATGTTGTATTAATAAACAGCATATTTAGTATAACATGTATTATCATTCAACAGAAATGGCATTTTGTAACCTAAATTAATAATGTTATATTTATAAATGTTAGATATCTATGTGATTTCTTGAAATTAAATATTTATGTTTTCTTGTTTAGGCAGATAGAATAGTATCTTCCATTTAAAAATAAGAAAACTGACACTGTCTATTAAATTTATTTAACAGTTAATGGGTACTGTTTAATCCTAGCAATATTCAAATACCCCCTATAAATCCCAGTTTCCCTACAACTCCTGCAGTCAGCTAGGTGAGGTGTGTCAACAAACAAAATGGACATAAAAAAGGCTATGTATCAGTTCTAGGCAAGCTGAATAAAAATGTGGGGCACCTTCCCCATGCACTCTCTTCTTTCACTATTTGGTTGGGAGTAAATGGCAACAACATTGCAAAGCCAGACAATTAAGTAAAATAGGATCCCTGGGGCACAGCACAGAGGAGTGAGACAATAGAGTCAATCCACCTGCATTGCTCCTTGTGTAAGAAGCAAAGAAATGCTCATTGGGTTTACCCAATGATATAAACAAGGGGAGATTCCCCCCCAAAATCTCTAGTATTATCTTTTTAAAGGACAGGCCCCTTGTAGTTGCAGTCTTCCCTGACTAGGAAAGTGTTCTAAGAACCCACTGGTATCAGTGTATCAGCTAGCGTTGCTGTGAGAGGCTGCATTTGGTTTCAGTTATTTTATTTTGTTTTTTTGGAGATTCTTTCAATGCATTTGTCCATTTCATGATGGGTGATTTATGAGTACACCAGCCCATACTGTGCTGAGTGTTCAGCAGTTTTTGACCAAAAATGTCATGACCCCCATGCCCCACCCTCCCTGTTGACCTGATCTGGCCCCAAGAGACTTTTTGTTTGTTTGTTTCCTCAGATGAAAAAGTCCTCAAAGGGAAACATTTTGCTGATATGGAAGAAGTGAGACAAAAAATGGCAGAAGCACTAAAAGGCATCAAAACTGATTAGTTCAAAAGTTATTTTGAGCAATGGAAAAAAAGCTTGATTGGTGTATCGCATCAGAGTATTTTGAAGGTGACTTTAGAGTAAGCATGTTAGAATACACAATTTTTTAATAAATTAATTCTGGGTTTTTTGGGGGGTCTCCCCTCACATATCTTTTGATTTTTTATAACAACTAGTGGTCAGTATCTTGGTGCATCTTGACTGGTATGCACAGTTATAACTATATTTCTTCTCAGTTTTAAAATGGTATATCTAATGTTAAGTATTTAAAACACCTTTGGATTAAAATAAAAGTGGAGGGCAACCCCTGCGGGTCCCCTCCCACTGTTCTCTCAATAAATCCTGCTTTAAAAAACAAACAAATAAATAAATAAAAGTGGAATAAAAGACAAGTTGTCTAATTTGTTAACATTAAAAAAAAGGTCTAGAAATGTAAAATTCTAATATTCCTCCAATAAGAATCGTAGACTACTAGCTGGAATGGAAAATGAATTCAAACTACTATGGAGTGGCTACAGAATAATTATTTGTTATTTTAACCTTTTTGATTTTTAGAAAAACATTTCTGGCAAAAAAATGTACAAACTAAAAGTCAATTTTTGAACTATAATAGAACAATGGCACTATTTTTTAAATGTGGATTTTGGATTATGTTTTATTACTATTGAGAGAGGAGATTGTCAGAAGCTGGTTAGGCAGACAGAGCGGGAGGGTCTCAAGGAGACTTAACACCTGTAGGAACACCCCCTGCACCACCCTCATTCTATAATTGTTGACTGAAAATGTAGTTAATGTGGTTAAGAACATCCCCTCAACCCAGGATGTACTGCTAAAAGTGACTTTTTGCTGCTTAAACGCAGGCGCAGTAGCTTAACTAAATGTCCTAACTTGACCTTGGCTTATTATATTATTAATATAGTATTTGCATTGTGGTCCCCGCCCCATGGGCTTTTCTGTGGTACTTATGGGTAATATGCAAGATGGAGTAATTTTGGTCAAGGACCCGCATGCACAATAGGAATTGGGTCTCAAGAAGTAAAGGGTGGATGAGATGTAAATGAGAGAAACACCTCCAGAAAAGATAAGATAAAAACCACACAAAAAAACTAGCATCAGGTTACTCAGGCCCCCTCTCTTTTTCTACAGAGCTTTGTTGCTCAATGAACTCCTTCTTTCACTCATCCTTTTAGTGTCTGCATTCTTTTATCTTCTTGGGCATGGGTTTAAGCTAACAGTGGAGTTCAAACCTCCTGCAACACTATAAAGTGAACAAATATATGTCGGCATGTGTAGTCATAAAATATTATTTTACGTGAGAAAAAGTTATTCAAGAGCAGACCACCAAAAACCTTTTGTAACATACTGTGCTGAGTGTGAACATTGTTTTTAATCCAAAAGGGAAAATTTTGATTAAGCAGGAGCTTCCATTGCTCAATGTGCAAGACTATCAAAATTCTACTGTCCATAATTGATTTTAGTATCATCTAGATAGTCTTTTGTTGTTGAAAGAACACAATTTCTATGGTTCTTCTCGGGTTTTCTATATAATATGTAAGATTATGTTGTAATATTGATAATATTAACTAATTTTTTGAGCATAATTAATTACTAATGAACACTAGATTAATTCTTATATACACTGTCAGAATGAGGTATATTACTAGACTATCAAAGAAGAGTATATTATCATATGATTCCTAGCCCAGGTATAGAATTTTCTGAGCACCCTGGTATTCTGTAGAGAACAATATCCTAGGGGTCAAGAAATCTGGGCTTCAGGATTCAGCCCACTATTTATTAACTGTGTAAAGTTTGTGAGTAAATAAATTCCATTTTTATAGTGAAAATAACATATTTTTACCTACATTTAAAATTTATATTTAATTTGAAAGTCAGAACAAAGAAAGTAAGTTTGCATGTGGCTTTAGGGCTATCTTTAACATCAGTAAACTATACTATGAATTATAACTCTGCTATATATATAAATATATGATTTATAATATAATAGTTTTTATCTCTCTGAAACATAAGGCTAAACAAAACCTCCTCATGGAATCCATTTTTAGACTTTTTTTTTTTGAGTTGGAGTCTCACTCTGTTGCCCAGACTGGAGTGCAGTGGCCGCTCCGGGCCACCGGAGCCTCCACCTGCTGGGCTCCCGCAATCCTTCCACCTCAGCCTTCCAAGTAGATGGAACTACAGGCACACACTACCACGCCCGGCTAATTTTTTGATTTATTGTAGAGATGAGATCTCGCCAAGTTGCCCAGGCGGGTCTCGAACCCATGGGCGCAGGCAATCCACTCACCTCAGCCTCCCAAGGTGCGGGATTACAGGCTGAGCCACTGAGCCCGGCTCCATTTTTATACTTTTTAAAGAACCAATAAAGGAGGTCTTCTTGTACCGCAGAGGAAAAAAAAAAGAGAGAGAGAGAGAGAGAAGCTGCATATCACCTGAAAATAAAGGAAAGAATGAAAGGCTTCCGCTTCATTCCAGGGATGGTATGATGCTTACCCATTTGTTTCTCTCTCATTTCTCTCTGTGCCAAAATATGAAGACCAAACAATTTCTCTAATAACTTACGTGTAAATATTTTGTGAGCACTGAGGTGGATTGTCATTTACATCGTGTAGAATCACTGTGAGTGTCCCAGTTGTGGAATGCATTCGTTCATTGTCATAAGCTCTAAAATATAATACCCAAGACTTTTGTGTGGCTTCGTCTTCATAATCCAAAGGATAGGCAATGGTAACCTCTCCAGAATCTAAAAAGCAGGCAGATGCAAATTTGTTCAGCATTCATAAGACGAGTAAGTGTTGAATGAAAATATTGGCATGGATAAAATAGTTTGTAGGGATAAAATAAAGGTCAGTCACTGATCTGATGAAGTTCATAAGACAGTCACAACTGTCAATCCATAAAGAATATGAGCTGTGGAGTGGCAGGGGAAGAGATAAGCCTCCTTAACTGCACAGATCAGAAAATATATCATGGTCAAGTCACGCTGGGTGGGGTGGGAGTACAAAGTGAAGCCTAGGCAGAAGTCAACAAAAAGAAAAACTGATAATATTTTATTGAAAGCGGCTATTAAAATAATATTATTGCATCTATATTTGCAGAGCATGCAAACTTTGTGTGTAATACTCTCTCCTTTATAAACATGATTTTTATTTATATGTAAATATATAATTGATGCATACCATCATTTCTCATATTGATATCTCTCCGGGTATTTTGGTTGTCTAGAACGCATTCTCTAGTTAATTCCTCAGGCAAAACTTATAGGAACAATATTTCCTTAGTTCTACCATGTTCTTACAATTTTAAATATTGTCATCATCTTTGAGGTTTTTTCCTAGGTATAAATTTCTTAAACTCACATTTTGTGTCCTAAATATGTGACTCCATTAATTTATAGAGTGCTTGTTGTGGAAAAATCTGTTCAAATTTTATAGCTCCTTTTACGTGACCTAGTCATTTTGCCTAGGAACTCAAATAACTTTTTAAAAAAATTAACACCTAATTTTTGCTAAAATATTTCTCAGATTCAGCCATTCTTGGTTACTTTCTTCAGGAGCCTAGTTTGCCTTTTCAAATCTTTTGGGATTTTTTGGTTGATACTTCTAAGTATTTGTTGTACCCATTGCTTTTGTTTGCTTCAGGAATTTTAGAATATGGTTCAGTGTTGGCTTTTCTCTGCCTATCTTCTATAACTATCATTTTTTCTCATTCATTTCTATTTTAGTATAATTATTAATTTTTTAAAAATAATTGCAAACTTATGGAAGAGCTTTTTTCCAGAACAATTTGAGAGTTGCTGACTTATTGCCTTATCATCCCCCAATACTCTAATGTAATATTTCAAGCAAAGGCATTCTCCAACAGCCACGATACATAAAACCAGGAAGTTCACATCAATATATCTAACACTACGTCAATAAGGGTACCCACACTTTACCTGTATGATGACCATATATGTACCTAACCCTCATTTGTACCCCACATTTAAAAAATAACTAAAAATAAAAAATAAAAATATATTAACACTGAAACTCCCATCCACATTTCACTGATTTCCCCTTCAATCTTCAAAATTCTTCGATCTTTCCTTGAGTTTTATGACATTTTGAAGATTAAAGGCTAGTAATTTGGAGAATTTCCCTCAAATTAGGTTTTCCTGATGCTTGTCCATAATTAGATTCAGATCATGTAGCTTTTGATTAAATAGTACACTATATTATTTTTGCATGTTCTCAGTTTGTCTCATTACTGATGTTCACTTTAATTACGTGTTTAACTGGGTATCTGCCCGTTTTCTACACCCCAAATTTGCTTTTTTCCCTTTGTGATTAATAAGTATTTTTTGAAGAGATATTTGGAAACTTTGTAAACATTCTATTTTTCATCAAACTGTGGACTTCTATATTTATATCTCTTTGGATTCATGCTAGCTCATTTTACTTAATGGGTTATAATCTGCAATTATTCTTTATTTTGATGTTCAAATTGTTGTAGTATTAACTAGGGAAAACCAATTGAAGCTGATTTCTCTTTTTGACATAACCTCATCATTCTTTGAGTATGTTCTTGCTCTCTGGTTCATTCTATATTTTAACTGCAGCAGTCTCCAAAAGAGTCATTTCTCTAAGGAGCTTTTATAAGGAAAATGGTATTTAGAAATCAGTATCTGGGTACTAGGTGTGTTCATTATTATTGTGATATCATGCTCCTAAGCTCTTTCACTCTTTCAGTAGACATAGTCATGAAATGTATGCATTTATGTTTGTGTCTGTGTGACTGTGTGGGTACACATATGTTTATGTACACATATGTTTACATCAATGTTTATATAACTATCACACACATATATATACATATATAAATACATGTATTAAAAAATAAGTTAATTCTAATACCTTCAATTTTAATTCATACCCACATGGTTCTCAATTATAGTTTTCTCATTTTCTACATTTGTAAATCTCGTCTCTGACAGGAGGAACCATCCCTCATTTATCTTTAATATAATTATTGTATCAATCCCCTTGAATGTAACAAATCTCCTATCTCTGTTGTCAGTCTCCTTTCCTCACTACCAGCTTGAGCCCCCTTCTCTTTCTTCGTTTAAGCTCTGACTTGCTATGCCGAGCTCTCTGTCTGCATATCAACTTCTCAACCCCTCTCAGATTCTGACTCCCTATGTGGGGCTTTTTTCTACTAGTATGGTAGTATGTGTTTTCATATGTGAAAATGGACATCAACTCATAAAAAGAAGAGAAATCTTATTTGTTCTTTCTGTACTTGCTTTATAAATAAGTTGTTAGGATTATAGACCCATGACTTTTGGTCATGTGGAATATTTAAGAGTTACCAGGTGTCACAACCAACAGGTTGAATTTAAGTGCAAGTTCTGCTACAAAAATTAGCTGCATGAACTTGGATAAATTAAAATACTTTTCTAGACATTTTATGTTAAATAGGTATTAGGAGGGTAAAAACCCAAAAGGGTTATTAAGTGTGCAAAGAGCTTATAAGAATGTATGATATAGAATGCATGTTCAATTTATGTTAACTAGTAACTTAGTTTCCATGGGAAAATCCACTTCTCAGAGAAAATCAAACAATAAAATCCCAGGGAACGCTATTCTGAGTTTGAATAGTTTGGAAGTTTCCTGGAGCAGACAGATTCTACAGACCACTTCCACACTTGTAAGAAGGAGGAAATAATCACTTCTACCTCATAAAAAATCCTTAAAATTCAACTAAATATTTTAAAGGTTGTTTCATCCTAATAGAATAATAATCAGATTTAGTTTTAACTAGTAAAAATCATGTTATATTTTACTTTATAAAATGATTAGCCACAAAAATATTATACCTTCATTTATAGAAAATTCTTTTTGTGTACCTATAAATTCATAATGTACTGAGTCCCCTATGTCTCTATCAATTGCTGTCAACTTGACCAGTTTTGTTCCAACATGCATATTTTCATAAATATTTATAGGTGCATCTGGTATATATCTGTGAAACAAAAGAGATTTTTTTGTATCAGTCAGTATAAACAAATGTCTCTTTTCATCTATGTCACAAAGCAAATAGTTTAAATTTCATGTAATACAGATTGTGTAACAGTTTCAATACCATGGCCTTAAGAATTTTTTTTTTTTTTCTGAGTTTGAGTCTCACTCTGTTGCCCAGGCTGGAGTGCAGTGGTACACTCACAGCCACTCCAGTGTCGACCTGCTGGGCTCTGGTGATCCTTCTGCCTCAGCCTTCCAAGTAGCCGGAATTATAGGTACGCACTACCACACCCTGCTAGTTTTTATTATTTACTGTAGAGATGAGGTTTCACCAAATTGTCCAGGTTGATCTTGAACCCGCAGGATCAAGCAATTCACTAACCTTGGTCTCCCAAAGTGCTGGGATTACAGGCTGAGCCACCAAGCCTGGCCAACAAATTTTTTCTTTGGAAATTGTTATACATGTTAAAAAATCTTTATGTATTATAAAATTAATTTAAAATTTGTCTCATACCTTTAACTTTTTCTAGTCCTTTCATAATATATATTCTATTTTAGATAACAAAATACTACAAGCAGTTCTGTAATCACTTTTTCATCACCTATATGTATGGAACTATTTCCGTATCAGCAAGTGCTGACTGTTTAAATGCTCTTTAATGCCCATGGACATCACATCACAATCACATTGATTCTCTTTTGTAGTGTAAAGAGCAAAACATAAATTGATTTGGCTTTCAGTGCATGTACAAAGAGCAATAACTTAGAGCTCATATAGGTTTACTTTCTGGATTATTTTGAATACTTTTAAGAAAATTTACAATGGAAATAATAGTAGAACACTGATATGTTTCATTCTATGAAAAGTTTCAATGGTGAAATATCAGCATTTAAATTTGTACTCATTGCTTACGTGAAAACAGGACTCTCATCATTAACATTCTGGACATTGATAGTGATGGTGACAATGCATGACTCCAGAGAGAGATTCTGTCTATTTCTCACAGCAATCACTAACTGGAAATGCTAAAATAAATAAGAAAGGATAGAGATGTGGGATTTCTTTCTTTGAGTGCTTACGATATGCAATTTCCCTTGACATAAAAAAGGACTTAAAAAATAAAATTGAAAAACCCTTAAAAAAATTTAAAGCATGAGTGTAGAACCATTCCCAAAATATCTGAAGCCATTTGCCAAAAAGAGTAACTTTTGTACTCTTGTAGATTTTTGTAATAATGCTTTCTTCCAATTTTCATGAAATTTAGATGATATTTTTAAACACTGGTTCTCTGCATTCTACATTTCAGATAACATATCAGATTTACATTTGTTGAAATATCAAAATAAAAGCGTAACTTAAGATTTATTGTTTAGGAAAAAAGTAATCTGTAAAACTAAATAACTATTTTGTCTTTTAACAAAATTTGAAAAACCATGGATATTCTGGAAACCTCACAAAATGTAACATTTTATTTAAAGAGGCAATATTCCAATGCCATAAACAATTAAGAAACATATTCTGATAGCATTGATGACTACTATGTTTGATGAAGTCAAATAATGCTTTTAATTTTTAATTAAATTTAACTATATGATTGATAAGTAGATTATGTTTATAAACAAAAATCACTTTAAATTGCATTTTATCCTATGAGAGTGTACCTTATTGAGCCTTCTATTTCAGGAATATTTTAAATAAATTGAAAAAAACTCTGAAAAGCACAAGAAGTATGTAGTAAACTTTGACACAACTAACAACTAACAACACATTACCACTTTAAGCAAATTGTTTTCCAGAAAAAAAGTATGAACGATTTGGACAAAAATAGGAGAAAACGTGTAAAGTAGGTTTAAAAAGGTATAAATTGTTAGTTTAGAAACTATGTGGGAGAAAATTGAAGTATGTCATTTCTTAGAGTCAAAATAAGACTACAAACACAGTACTTGGCATGCAGAAAATATTAAATAAAGCACTTATGGACCAATTAATCTATTGTTTCTTAATGTTGTAAGTCTTGACAACATTAAAATTGTTAGCTAGAGTTCATGCTTTTACTAAAGAAATATTTCTTGAGTACCATTTGATGCTCTGTGCAGAATACTAAAAACAAAACTAAATTAGAAATAACTTTATTATGGGAGAAATCACATTCTAATGGGGAAGATTGACATTTAAACCAAGGGAGGGTGAAAGTTTTCAAGATGAGGTTGGTGGATAGAATGAAATAATTTACCACAATCTTTTCAGAATACTACAGAAATAAAATTAATGAATTAAGAAAGTGAAAGAAAGAGCAATATACTCATAATAAATATCACACTACGTATATAATTGGTTCAAAAGTTACCAAAACATGAAATTTACATGTAAGCTTTCCTGAGGTCAGTGATTCACTAAGGATGCAGACAATTTCTCGACTGCCCAAACAGATTTTTCTATGTGTACAACCCTTCTAAAGATGACATCATAAATGAGAAAAATTAATAAATGAGCTTTGGTCAGCAAAGGAAAGGGGAAAAACACTCTAAAGATTCAATTATAAAAATTAAACTATTAGTAAATTGAATTCAGTAATCTATATTAAAAGTTATTTCATGTGGGATTGATTATATGCCAGAACAGAGGATAGTATAATAATAGAAAATGTATTAAAGTAACTCAGAGCATTAATAGATTAGGGGGAAAAATAAGCTCTATAATCATCCGAGCAGATGGAGAGAAAAGGTACATAAGTCCACATCAAATCCCTAATAAAATCTCTCAACAAACTAGGAATAAAAAATGTCTTTAATAAAGATTACCCACCAATACCTTATAATACATACCATTCTTGTTTAAAACATGTAAACATACCTTTAAAATCATGAAAACACAAGAATGCCTGATATTAGCATTTCTGATAAACATAGTTCTGGAAGTACTCATCAGAAAAACAAGTCACATAATATAAATACAAAGATATAAGAATTACAGAGAAGAAATAGCTGTCATTTTCCATGATATTTTGTCAATGTTAAACAGAAAATAGAAGATCTCCAGAATTTACAAGGAACTCAAACAACTCAATACACACACACACACACACACACACACACACAAAGCAAACAAACAAAACAAACAAACATCACAATTTTTGAATACATGCTTCTCAAAAGAAGACACACAGGTGGCCAACAAACATATGAAATATCACACTATGTATATAATTGGTTCAAAAGTTGTGAGGTGCTATCTCATTGTGGTTTTAATTTGCATTCTTCTGATGATTAGTGACATTTGAACAGTTTTCATATTCTTCAATAAATGCCTCGCAGGTTTATAGTGATAAGGATGCCAATTCTCTCTAGTATAACTTATAAATGCAATGCAATTAAAACCAAAATGTCAATTGGGCTTTTTTCATAAAGTTTATCCTGAGAATCATATGTTCAAGAGTGAATGGAAAACAGCAAAGCTGACTATATGAGAGAAATGATCCTATAATACCAAGTGAAAAGTAATATAAGCAATTAGCCAGATGTCCTAAAAAAATGTTTTTCCTTTTTCTTTAATTCTTGTACAGTAAGAAAAGTTCCGGCCAAAATAGAAAGTTATGTTCTACATAAGACAATGTTTAAAAAAAGAAAAAGAATTCTGATAAGTCTACTACACAAAACATTGGGAAATGTTTAAAGAAACTGAAAAACATTTGACACAAATAGTTCAATTTTCCAGAATGATTTCGTAGGAAAAAGTGATTTGTAAAATTTTTCAAATTTGACCAGGACATTGGGGGTAAAAAACGACTTAGGTCAACAGGGGGAAGAAAAAAAGACTTAAGCCAGATGTCTAGGGTCAAGTAAAGCCAAAGATAGACAATTCGAGACTGTAAAAAGTGTAAATTTATGTAACTACCCAGAACATTGCCTCAGTTCTGTGTTGTTGAATATGATGAAGACAATCCCTTCACCAACTTTTACACAGCACACAGAAGCACACACACAAAATTGAAATAATGTAACAATCTTCCTCCCTCCCTCCCTCCCTCCTTCCCTCCCTCCCTCCCTTCTTTTCTTCTTCCCTTTTTTTCCTCCATCCCTCCCTCCTTCCTTGCCTCTCCCTCTTTTCTTTTTTTTACAGGGTTTTGCTCTGTCATCCAGGTTGGGAGAGCAGTGGTGTGATCATGGCTCACTACAGCCTCGAATTCTTGGACTCAGATGATCCTTCACATTGGTCTCCCAAAGTACTGGAATTACAAGTGTGAGCCACCATACCAAACCTGAAATAATATTTCAATAAAGACTCACAAAAAAGTAAAATGAATCAAATAAGCATCTAGATTAATTTTCTTAAAATGAATATCTACTTGACTTAGGTAAATATGCACATATAATTATGTAAATTTGGTACTTTTAAAATTTATCTTAGTTAAGTTTTAAAATATCATTTTTATTGAGGAGTATTTAAAGATTCATTCTTTTAGTGTTCAGTTTTACATTTAGCCTCACCTTAGGATTTGTTTCATAGTCCAATAGAGGTTCAATGGTTTTAGAAATGACACCATTACGTGAATCCAAAGCAAAGTAGGCAGTGGCATTAATTGAGGAATTTAATATTAAAAACTGAAAAACACACAAAAACATGGTTAATACATTACTGAGTAAGCATGAATTCTAAACTGACAGTTTTGATGCAATGATTTGGCAAGACCTAAACCAAATTTATTTTGTGAGGATGGTGCCCATAAAATAAAATCTAAACTTACTTTCAGTTCCAGACTTCAAAAACATCTAAACATTCTTTCACATTTTTAGTTGTACTTTTTCCAATGGTTTTAATGCTGAAGTATTAGTGCATTTTTGCAAATAGCTATCATTAGTTTTATAATTAGTTTACTTTCTAGTGTTGCATTTACAGATTTTTCCAATATAAAAAATTCATTCCCTCTTGTATACTCAGGAAGTGTATCTAAAGGAGGCACATGCATGTCATTATTTGGAAAACGCCATTTGATCTCGTCTCTGAATTGATTTTCTGTATAGCAAAAATAACATATTGTTTTGGATACAAACATTGTTTTTTATGGGCATCAGCATGTTCCTCTCCATTGCTATCACCCATTATTGGGGCCAGTTTCAAGATGAATATTAAATATTTTAAAAATAAATTCATAAAGAAATTACATTAAAAATAATTTGCATCCAGATCCTGGCTAACAAAACAAAACAAAACAAAACCCAAAAAACAATCTGAGAGATGTGATATTCAATGCCATTTACAAAAGTACCTGTCATTTTGATGGGCATCTTAACCATCTTTTATTTGTCTGTAAGTTGGCTTATGTTAGACTAAAATCCACTTAAATGTCCTTATGGAAAAATCTATGTTTTTGTTTCTGCCTTTTTTATTATGATTTTAGATTTGCTAAAAATTATCATTTTCCAAATCTTTGTTTTGTTTCTCTTTCCTAATGGCCTTTATAATAAAATCCAGATATTTTAACAATTTTAGTTAAATTAGAATATACATGTAAATGCATAATTATAATATATACTTGTATAGACAACTATCCTCCATACACATGTACATATCCTAGTTTAAACCCACATACCCCCTCCCATATTCTATCCCTATTCCACACACACATATATACTCCCACACTCACACAAATATAGCTGCTGAGCCTGGTAAACTAGGAATTGCATTTTTCCTGTGTTGTCTTCTGGCCTCAATCGAAAATTTACATGAGCACAAAATATAACCAAGTGTGTTAATCACTGTCTCATTACAATCAAGTCACCAAAAATATAGATATGTATATTTATAGAGAGAGATTAAATTCTCTAGAAAGCTATTCCCCCAAAATTTTGCTTCAGCCATGTTCCCAAGTGATTTTTTTTGCCATTGTTATAGCAAGTATGAACAAACAGAAAAAAAAATCTTAATTTCTCCTACACAGCATTTGACTGAGTCACTAAATTTATGACAGAATATTCCAGTGTATTAATAAGATATATAATACATTGTATAACTGAGAAAACAATTTTTCCTCCAAATATATTAGATTATGGGTCATATGTATTTTCTGAGAAAATATGAGTGATGGATTAGCCTACATTATTTCTTATTTACCCCACCTTAAACTGTAACCATTTGTCATCTATAACTTATTAATTCTTGATTTTTTACGAATTATTGGTAAAACCAGAAATAATATGAAGGCCTTAAATATCCCTTATTCAAATTGTGTATATAATAAAGAAAATACACCTGATTCGGATGAATAAAAAGTAATGAACAATGAAAGGACATTCTATTCGTGCATGTAAATGTCATCACATAAATGCCAATACTTGTAAGGACTAGCTTTTTTAAGTGCTTTTGAGCCACTTTAGGCCTATCTGTTTGATTTTTAAGCGCCATCATATTTTATTCTTTGTTTCTACATTCAAATGCTTAAGATCTCTCTCTCACTTCAGTGACTGCCATAATACATAAAGAATACTTTAATTAAAAGTCTGATAAAATAATTTTTGTTCATTGAAAATTGAGCCTTCTTTTGGCTTTTTCATCACAATTGGGGGGAAAAAAGATGATGATAAACTTACTTCAACTTCTTGTCCTATATCTGGATCTCTTGAAAGAATCATATATATAAAGGCAGATGCAGGAATGTTTTCAGAAACGGACACAGAAACACCTATTCAATTACATGAATCATGAATAATAATTGAAACATTCTTCTTTCACTTCTTGTTTCATATTGGTACCATAAGTTATTATGCTGTATTTCTCCTTAAAGCAATTTTTTGCATGGTATTTGTTTCAGGAAAAAAAAAAACCACTAAATTTTATATTCCCAATAATATCAACATTTAAAAGAGCCATCATAACTCAGTTTCATATTTGAACATTTAAATTTTGGGCTAGTGTGTAGAACAGGATATAATTGCTCAGAAATCAGGAGAAAGTGCATCTGAATTCCTGCTCCATCAGTATTCTCATATGTACAATGGGGACAAAACACATTCCCAACTTTATAGTAGTTCTGAGGATTAAATAAAATATCAGAATAATGCATCTCTCAAACAGTCAACCGATATCCCTTGCCTTTTTCCAATCATTGCTCTTCATTTTCTTTCTAATGTTACTTACTCTAATTCTGTCTACCCTCAAAATCAAATAACACATTAAAAGTACACATATTCAGACTACTGATAGTTTTTTCACCTGTTATGTGATTCTACAATTGATATTCTTTTCCAAAAAGAGGATTGCAAGCTTATTGTGCAAATGAGTTTTGGATATTAAGTCCACTGAGTGTTACATTATAATCTAGACTAGGTAGCTCTGTAAAAGCCTCATATTTTTTTCTATTTCTCAGGATGTCATAGAGCAATTTTTGCACAAATAGAACTTGCTCATTTTGGATCTTTGTTTCAAACTGCATATGTATAAGCAGATTCTCTCGTTTAGTGATTTTCTCTGGTTAAGTACAGCAATTAGATAATTAAGTACAGTAAGTGAATTGAACATATGTGTGTCAAATAAGCAGCTTGAAATTCGTGTCTATGCTCTTTTTTGGATTTTTTGGTCACAGAGACCTACATAGTTGCCCCATTTTTAGTAGAAATTGATTTTTTTCCCACTACCCCTGTGTCCCAAGGCCCACGGCCCACATGATGAAAGAGAAGGGCATCCTGATCTTGATGCTGTCTTTCGTAGTTTATGCTGGTTCAGCCAAGTCTGTGGTAGAAATCAGGTCAGAATGACCTCCCTAGAGATCCATGTGTAACTTTCAAAGTTTACTATGATTTGGAAAGACTGAGGGAAATTAAAAAGAACATCAATTAACTTGTTCCAAAGTGATCCAAAAGATGATGTCTTCACAAATACCAAACCTATTAGCTGGTTCATTGTCAAATCTCACCTTAGAGACTTTTCTTAAGTTTAGTTTCTGTGAATAGGTCCTTTTAACACAAATTTAAATTCCAGATAAATGATTTACTACGTAAATCAAAAAGTATGTTTTAGTTCAAAGTAAGAAAAGTGTGTGTGTATGTGTGTGTGCTTTGAAATTTTTCATTTTCCAAAAGGGAGATGTATCTAACGACACAGAAAAGATAATGGTGATAGAAGAAATGGAGAGAGTGGAGCAATGGACAGGCATCCAGAAAAAAAACAACAAAAATGAAAGACTATTTTAATAAATCTTGCCTTGTTTCTCTTGCCCTCAACTTTCTTTTCTTCTTACTGTCTCTCAGTTAGCTCAGTAGTTTATTATCAAAGAAATAGGGAGAGGAAACAAATAAGTCAAAAAGAGAAGGTGGAAGGAGCAAAGTCTTCATGACAGACAATCCAGTAAGGTTAGAAATAAATGGAGACACTAACTAGCAAAACAGTTATGATTCTTGAGATCCAGTTGGTCCAACCAGAATTAAATCAAGACAATCTATATTTTTTGAGATTCAACTATTTGCAAGTTCCCAAGGACATTCAAATGTTTTAAAGATTGTGTTTTCAGGAAGTCTTCATGAAAAACATAAGCACACATAAAGTTGAGGTTAGAGAGCAGCATATGAGATTGTGATCTGCATGGCACAAAATAGAATAATGTATTTCATTGTGTTATACACAAAAGTACACTGATTCCATTTACTATATTATGTATGTTTTCTTTCATGAATAAGTAAAAACAATAAATTTTGATTTACAAAATTTAAGTTTACACCAAACTTTTCAGGAATACATCTACTTTAATCATACTATAGGCTAACTCTTTATATTACTCTAAATCTACTATAATTTACATAAGTGAAAACTTATGGTAAAATTTTAAAGTACTCTGTAGGGCAAGAATAACTACATACTCTTAGATGTAATGATGATTCTTATTTAAGAAGCTGAGATTTTATAAGTAAAGCCAGAATTTTTAATTTAAGAGACATTCAAAATTAACAGTGGAGGTTTGGTGGCTCACGTCTATAATTCCAGGATTTGGGGAGGCTGAGGCAAGAGGATTGCTTGACCCCAGGAGTTCAAGAAGCCTCATTTCTACAAACTAAAGAAAAAAAGCCAGGTGTGGCGGTACACCTGTAGTCTCAGCTAATCAGGAAGCTGAGACAGAATAATCACCTGAGCCCAGGAGGCTGCAGTGAGGCATGATCATGCCACTGCACTCCAGCCTGTATAACAGATTGAGACACTGATCTGAAAAAATTAAAAATGAAAAAATAAGAAATAAATGTTGCAAATGAATAATTTATTGTAACTATACAAAAAGAAATAAAAATGATATTATAAAATGAAGTATGCATTAGTAGTTATCTATTAACATCAAGTTATTGTATATACAAGATTTAGGAAACTTAATAGTTTGTTTCATATACCTTCACATGCTTATTATTTTTTGAAGATAATTTTTTTTTAATATTCAATATTTTTTATTTTGATATTGTGGGGTACAGTTAAGGGTTAGGTATACAAATATGCTTCGTTCAGGCACCCTTGATAAGAGGTGTCTCTCCAAACCCCAGACAGATATTTACTACCATTAATCCCATCTCCCTACCCTTCCCCCCCCCATATTTTCCCACCACTGTCAGTCATTTTCTTATGGTAATACGTTGGATGATCAAGGTCCACAAAATGAGTGAGAACATGTGATACTCAGTTATTTTTTTCTGTGAGAGGTCACTCAGTATTATAGACTCTAGTTCCATCCAGGTTGCTGCAAAATTCATGATTTTGTTCTTTTTTATGGCTGCGTAGTATTCCATTGTGTATATGTACCACATTTTTCTAATCCAGTCCTCTTTTGATGGACAACATGGTTGCTTCCAGGTTCTTGCTATTGTGAATAATGCTGCGATAAACATACGTGTGCAGGTATCTTTTTTATAGAGTGATTTGAGTTCTTCAGGGTATATTCAGGGTATATTGAGTTCTTCAGTAGGGGGATTGCAGGGTCATAAAGGTGATGGATACCCCAAATACACTGACTTGATCATTATACATTCTATGCATGTAACAAAAACTCACATGTACTCCATAAATATGTAAAATACTTTGTACCAATAAAAAGCATATGATTATCTTTTTAAAAAATCCTTGTATAAAATGCTCATAGCAGGCCAGGCTCAGTGGCTCAGCCTGTAATCCCAGCACTCTGGGAGGCCAAGGCGAGTGGATTGCCTGAGCCCGCGGGTTCGAGACCAGCCTGGACAACTTGGCGAGACTTCACTTCTGCAATTAAAAAATAAAATAAAATAAAAATAATTAAAATATTCATGGCAGCATTATTCATAATAGCCAAAATCAGGAAGCAACTCAAACGGCTATCAACTGAGAACTGGATTTAAAAAAAGGGGTATATCCAAAAACAAAATATTACTCAGCCAAAAATGGAATGAAGTACTGATACATGTTGCAACATGGATGAGCTTTGAAGACATTATTCTTACTAAAAGAAGCCAGACATAAAAAGGCCACATATTGTATTATTCCACTTATATGAAGTCTACAGGATAGGCTAATTCACAGAGACAGAAAGTTGATTAGTGCTTGCCAGGTGTTGGGTGAGGGAATGGAACTTCTTTGGGACAGAAAAAAATTTTCTGGAATTTTATAATAGTGATGTTTGCACAACCTTGTAAATATACTAACAACCACTGAAGTGTACATTTAGAAGGGTGAATTTTATAGAATGTGAATTATATCACAATAAAGAAACCAGAAATGATAGCAAGCTGAAGTCTACATTTTTAGAACTTGGACAATCGGCTTTGGTAACACCATCCAACTTTGCATTTTCCACCAAAAGGTTAAGCAAAAGGAATTACTCAGAGAACAAGGAGAAAGGGTTGATTATAGCCGGGTGTCATGGCTCACGCCTGTAATCCCAGTACTTTGGGAGGCAGAGGCGAGAGGATTGCCTAAGTCCAGGGGTTCGAGACCATCCTGGGCGATTTGGCAAGACCTTGTCTCCAAAATAAATCAAAAAATTAGCCAGGCGTGGTGGCGTGTGCCTGTAGTTCCAGTTACTTGGAAGGTTGAGGTGGAAGGATCATCTGAGCCCAGCAGGTCGAGGCTGCAGTGACCATGAGTGTGCCACTGCACTCCAACCTGGGCTACAGAGTGAGATATCAACTCAAAAAAAAAAAAGTTAATTATAAATTATGAAACACTGATTTTAAAAACACCTATATTATGTACAATGCTGGTTATAAATGCAATATAAAGTTCTACAAATATAAGCACTACCTATAAGCATACTGCAGAAAAGTCTAGATCTCTTATAATCCTACCGTATAGTTAATGTAATGCTAGCAGTTTAACAGATCAATCCTTCTATCTCAAATGCCTAATAAAATAAAAATTTATTTTTTACTACCGAAACTTAAGACAAGATTTTGCCATGTCAATCTGAAATAATCGAAAGGATCAGAACCTGGTTTTAAGGAGTTATTCAAGTGAAAAACTAGGAATACCCCATTCAGGAAACAGACTCCAGACAAATGGAGTCAGTGCTCCAAAAATGTTAAGGTCTTGCGTATATGGGAAGAAAACAAAGAAATTTAACAGGATTACATTTTCTATACAAGGCTGGTTTATGAGTTATAACAATTTAATTGGTTACAGTTTGTTTTCTTTTCCATACAGCTTGGTTTCATCTCCTTTCCAATTTAATATTTCATTTTAGACAATGTGACAGTCATGACATCTTTGGGTGAGAAAGGTAAGAGAAGTTAGTCTATAAGGAAAAACGACAGTGAAGAGGGAAGGGGTCTTCCCTGGAGCCCTTTAGCTCTTTAAAACATTTTATAAAACAATTTAAGTAAGGAAGAAGACTAATTTATAATCGGAGAAACAAAGATTACAGCTGCCTGTCACGTGACTCAGACCCCATAATCACATTCTTTTTTTTTTTTTGAGTTGGAGTCTCACTCTGTTGCCCAGACTGGAGTGCAGTGGTCGCTCCCGGCCACCGCAGCCTCGACCTGCTGGGCTCCGGTGATCCTTCCGCCTCAGCCTTCCGAGTAGCTGGAACTACAGGCACGCGCTACCACGCCCGGCTGATTTTTTATTTATTGTAGAGATGAGGTCTAGCCAAGTTGCCCAGGCGGGTCTCGAACCCGCGGGCTCAGGCAATCCACTCAGCCTCCCAAGGCGTGGGATTACAGGCTGAGCCACCAAGCGCAGCTACATTCTTTTAAGGCTCAGAATAATCTAAAGTTTCAACAGCTTAGATTCTAACTTACTTCTTTTCTCATCATTGATCAGTAAACTGCTCTCCTCCAAGCAGTGATTCAGGGGTCCAGCCTCATTCCATCTTCTGTCTTCATTTTGAACACACAGCATTCAAAGCTGCCACAGAAGGAGAAAAAGCTTGGAGAACTGTCCACAATCCATTGACCAGGTCTCAGGCCATAGCTATCTGCAAGTGAGGCTGAGAAATATAAGCTAATAATGAGTGTCCAGGAGGAAGAGAAAAGAGATTTGTTAAATTGTTGGCCAGGCTCTGCCACAACAACCCCACCAATAACTGTCAATAGTTTAGAACAAGGTTCTCCAACATTTTTTGGTATGCATATACTAATATATAATAGCATTTTAAAATGAAAATGGAATAATACCATGCATATTGGATACTGTGCATAGGGTGGACTGATTTAGATATGACTTATGCTTGCTTATTCAGTTGTCATCCATAAGGATTCAGAATTTATAATACACTGATTCAAACCTTGGTAACCTCAAGGAGACATTACACACTGTTATTCAGATGTCTTTCATGCTGACTCAAATGTTATTTAGCACACTCAGATGCTAGCCTGTGGGGATGGCCAGTCCCAAGTAAAAATAATTAAAGGGGGATTTCATAGCTCCACTGAGGTTTATGTCCCTATGGAGTTACTTTCTTTTTTTTTTTTGAGTTGGAGTCTCACTCTGCCACCCAGACTGGAGGGCAGTGGCACGCTCTCCGCCACCGCAGCCTCAACCTCCTGGGCTCAGGCAATCCTGAGCAATCCTCCTGCCTCACCCTTCCAAGTAGTTGGAACCACAAGCATGCACCACCATGCCCTGTTAATTTTTCTTTTTTTAATTGTAGAGATGAGGTCTTGCCAAGTTGTCCAGGCTGGTCTCAAACCCCCGGGCTCAGGCAATCCCCTTACCTCGGCCTCCCAAAGTACTAAGATTATAGATGTAAGTCACCGCACCTGGCTGGAGTTACTGTCTTTACTCCTTCAAAAGAAAATTCATATGTCCTGGTTTCTTCATTTTTGTTTTTGTTTTTTTGAGTCAGAGTCTCACTCTGTGCCCAGGCTGGAGTGTAGTGGCACGCTCATGGCGGCTGCAGTCTCAACCTACTGGGCTCAAGTGATCCTTCCCCCTCAGTCTTCCAAGTATTTGGAACTACAGGTGCGTGCCACCATGCCCGGTTAACTTTTTGATTTATTGTAGAGATGAGTTGCCCAGGCTGGTCTTGAACCCTTGGGCTCAGGCAATCCTCTCACCTCGGCCTCCCAAAGTGCTGAGATTACAGGCATGAGCCACTGTGCCTGCTGTCCTGGCTTCTTATGTTGTCTATTGTTTGTATTTTAATCTCAGATGCAGTTAATCATTCTCTGCATTTCATGGCACATTGTTGTCATTGGTCCATGCAATTCTCCCTCCCTCCATCTCTCTCTCTCAAATATATATATATATAAATATATATACACACATATATAATATATAATATTCCCTTTCATTCATATGTTATATATATGTTAAAATAATGCATAATATTCCTTTTCATTTTCTTTCTATAGCCTACTTCCTTTCCCTCCCCATAGACAACCACAGTAATATGTTTAATATATAAACTTTGTGTTTGTGTTCTTGTAAAATCTATATTGCTTTGCATAAGGGGTTTGTGTTTCTATCTTATGTTACTTCTTACTTTTACAAATCAGCACTGTGTTTAAGTACAAGATCCACCCATGTTGTTAAGTGTCAATTCATTTATTGGTCCCAACTGCTGTATAGTACTCCATGGTGTACCTTCAACATGTTTACATATTTACTCTCCAAATGATGAAAACCCAGATTGTTGGCCATTGCCTTGCTAGACTCTGGTATGTGGCCATGTGCTCTTTGAGCTATGGCTGTGGCCATGCTTCCTGGCTTTGGTCCCCTCCCCAACCTCGGGGAGGTGAATCTTCTCTCTCCCTTCTCTTTCTCTCTCTAATTTACTTTTAAATAAACTATATTTTTTAATCTTAAAAAAAAAAAAACCCAGATTGTTCCCACTCCTCCACACCAATTATGCTGCTGTGAAGATTTTAGTTCATGTCTCCTTGTGAACTTGTGTGGGAATTTTATTGAGATATAGATTCAGGAGCTAATTCACTGAGTCATTAGGTATATATATATACACTGTTCACTATGTACCACCATATGCACTCTAAAATGGTTGCACAGTCTTTATTTCTATCACTGCATTCCTATTTTCCTCAACAAATCTCACTGTCATCTCTCTAATTTTTGCTATCTGATTAGATTGTTAATTTTTATATTTCTGGTTATAATTGAAGTTAAGCATCTCTTCATATGCTTATTACCCTTCTAAGTTTCCTCTTCTGTGTATTGCTTACTTATAGCCCTTTCCTTTTTTCTTTTTTTTTTTTGTAATTGGGGTTGCTGATTTTCCTGTTGATATGCAGGAGTTCCTTTTCTTTTCTAGGTCAGGGGCCACCAAAGTATTGCTCCCAGACCAAACCTGAACTATTTTATGTTTGTAAATAAAGTTTTATTAGAACACAGTCACACCCATTCACTTACTTAAAGTCTATGCTTTCTTGCTACAACCGTAAAGTTGAATAGTTGTGTCAGAGATATCTGGACCACAAAGCTAGCCTCAAGTATTTACTGTTTGTCTCTTTACAAAAAAAGTTTGCCAAACTCTAGATAAGAATCTTATTGGTATTAGGCATGGCAGATATCTTTTCTCATTTTGTCATCTGTCTTTTAACTTTGTTCACATAATTCTTCAATTAACTGACATATTATATGATCAAATTCATTAATTTTTAAATCTTGTTATACTTGTTTATGTTTTTAAAAAATTTCTTAGAAGAAAAAAAAAGCCAAACAGTCTTCCCTACCCCAGGTTACAAAAATAACCTTCTACTTTTTTCTATAAATTTATAATTTATAAAAATAAAAATAAATTTATAATTTGATCTTTTATATTTAGGTCTTTAAACCATTTGGAATTCACTTTTATATATGGTAGTAGATAGGGATCTGGTATTATTTTTCTCTGTGTAGTGAGCCAATTTATCAAACACTATCTACTAACCAATCCAATCAGCAGCCTTTGTGCCAGTTTTCTTTTCTTTTTTTTTTTGAGTCACACTGCCGCCTAGGCTGGAGTGCAGTAGCATGATCATGGCTCACAGCAGCCTCGACCTCCTGGGCTCAGGGGATCCTTCCACCTCAGCTTCCCTAAGTAACTGGGACTATAGGCATGCGCTGTCACACCCAGCCATTTTTTTATTTTCTAGAGATGGGGCCCTGTTATATTGCCCATGTTGATCTCCAACTCCTGGGCTCAAGCAGTCCTCCTGCCTCACAGCCTCTCAAAGTGCTAGGATTACAGGCATGAGTCATGACACTTGGTCTAGTTTTCAATGTATTGCTTTACAGTTTTGTTTTTTTATATTTTTAATTTTTTTGAGTTGGAGTCTCACTCTGTCGCCCAGACTGGAGTGCAGTGGACACTCCCGGCCACCGCAGCCTCAACCTGCTGGGCTCCGGCGATCCTTCCGCCTCAGCCTTCCAAGTAGCTGGAACTACAGGCGCGCGCTACCACGCCCGGCTAATTTTTTTATTTATTGTAGAGATGAGGTCTTGCTTGCCCAGGTGGGTCTCGAACCCGCAGGCTCAGGCAATCCACTCACCTCAGCCTCCCAAAGGTGCGGGATTACAGGCTGAGCCACCGAGCCCGGCTTGCTGGGATTCTTAAATAAATGCAAAGAAGAGAGGCCACATTGCAACTGATAATT
>CAUYQG010059340.1:0-13331 GCA_963574415.1 Tarsius wallacei | reverse complement strand
AATCTATTAATCAGTAAAATCTGCATATAATTGAAATTATAATAACAAATACATGTGTGAAACACATTATTTATTTCACTGTATTTAATGTTTAGTGCTATGTGGATCTGTAGACTTACCCTCTAGGGTTCAATAGAAATTACCTAGAAGATACCTTTTCAGAGAAGTGGGAGAGAAGTTAAGCAAATGACAAGGGGCAGAAGATAAGTCAGGAGGGGCTGCTAATTGTCCAGTGACTTGCAGACATTTCTGAAACATCAAATAAGTGATATCCATCTTATATCCTAAATTTTTCTTAAGTAATGTTTACATTTGGTGTGGTAAACTAAGTGGGAGATGTTCATAGTAGACTGTGGTTCCTTTGAAGGTAAACTTGTCATTTGAATTTCCTAAAGTAGTTGGTACTATTTTAAATTATAGACATTATAAGGGGTTCCTCTGAAATGTTTAGCCTATTCTTAGATCGAGTGCTAATTCTCGGAAAGATTCCCATTGAGAACATTTTGCCATTAATATAGAAACTACTAAAAGCCTAAAATTAAGTGTAGTTGCTGTTAATGAAAGACCATATGATATAGTAGTTGGCATAAGTTTAGTTTTGGAACTCAGTCACTGAGTTAGCTCAGTGTTTGTTAGCTATGTGTTTTTGATGCTTAACAAAAGCTGTGTAGTTGCTCAGGTAAATAGTAGAAACACAAAGGCTTGTATTTTTGTTTTTCTTTTCTTTTTTTTTTTTTGAGTTGGAGCCTCACTCTGTCGCCCAGACTGGAGTGCAGTGGCTGCTCCCGGCCGCCGCAGCCTCGACCTGCTGGGCTCCGGCGATCCTTCCACCTCAGCCTTCCAAGTAGCTGGAACTACAGGCGCGCGCTACCACGCCTGGCTAATTTTTTTTTTTTGATTTATTGTAGAGATGAGGTCTTGCTTGTCCAAGCGGGTCTCGAACCCATGGGCTCAGGCAATCCACTCACCTCAGCCTCCCAAAGGCGCGGGATTACAGGCTGAGCCACCGAGCCCGGCTGGCTTGTATTTTTCTATAGGGATATATTTTGCTACTATTTCCAATACAACTTTTGGACAAACCTTTTGGAATATGAATCCTATATTAGTGGATTAACTCTGCACTAAAAAAATGTCAGTTTCAGGGGAATAATTAATGTCATAAGCCATGTATGTGAGATGCCTTGATATTTTTTAAGTGGTCAGTATTTCAAGGGAGCAACTGCAATACAACATTGATATTTCAAGTAGTCTGCGTAGTACTTTCTTTCTCATGGATACCGTATCCTATATCCTCTATCAATACCGTATTGATAGAGAAAAAGCAGCTCATGCTTCCAGTTTTCTTTCTACTATTCTAAACTTGTTCTTATCAGAAGGCTAAGTCAGGAAAAAAAGTATACATATAAAATTTGTGACCATTATCCAGTGATTTTTAGAATAAATCTAGAAATATAATGAAACAATGGATTTTAAATAGAAAGTTCTAATGGTATTTAAACTAAAAAAAATTTACTGTAAGAGGAGTGTTCTAAAGAGAATCAGTAATGGAAATTAAACTATTACCAGGTAGGTAGATTGTACTTTATGGGTAAAACCATGGAGAAATTATTTTTTTTTTCAATTAAGATAGTTGGAGTAATATCATTCACTTAGTCCAATTGAACTGCATCCTATTACCTGGTCTTGAAGTAAGGAAAAAACACTAAACTAGAAAACTAACTCTATCTTATTATTTTGGATACTTCAGAATGTATTTTTGACTATTCTGAGAAGTAACACGAATAAATCAGTGAATAGAGCATAACACTGTTAAAAAAATATTTGAAGTACAGTATTACAGAAGCAACAGCATAAAATTCCCTGAAAACTTACAAAGTGTTTAATGTCTCTAATTATGTTTAAAGAATACCATGGCTAGTCTGGGAAATGACTCAATGAACTTGTCACTGACCCTCTCAGATTCCAGCAGAAACCTGGACTCCTTCTAAGCAGTTATGGCAATGGAAGAAAACTTTAGCTAATTTCATTTTTAAAGTGGATGTTGAGATTCATAATGATTTGGGGAGAGAATAGGTTAACTGAAGTAGAAATAAATCTCACCTATAAAAATAGGGTCTGTATGGATGTACATTCCCTATCTGACTGTATTTTTATCTTAGCAGCTAATTACTACCAGTTTGAAACTATCCAAGTGGAAACATAGAAAAATGTTTTTTCCACTACACTTTTATGGGAGACACAAAAGGTGACATCAAGGACTTATTAGTTTAAGAAAGCTTATTTATATACTTGACCCATGAACAATGCATGGATTATGGGTGTTGAAAGTTGTGTAGTCAAAAATCCATGTATAACTTTTGACCCCCCCCAAACTTAACTAATAGCCTACTGTTGGTCAGAAGCCTAGTCTAATAACATGCAATTAACACATATTTTGTATGTTATATGTATTATATACTTATTCTTATAATATAGTAAGCTAGAGAAAAGAAAATGTTATGAAAATCATAAGAAAGAGAAAATATATTGACTATTCATTAAATGGAAGTGGGGCATCATAAAGATCTCCACCCTCATAGTCTTCATGTCGAGTAGGCTGAGGAGGAGGAAGAAGAAGAGAGGTTGGTCTTGCTGTCTCTGGGGTGGCAGAGGCAGAAGAGGTGGAGGAGGCAAAAGGAGAGGCAAGTGAGACCTTTTCAATCTGACAAGTTTCTGCAAAGCCAAAGAAATCATCAAGAGAGCGGGGAGACAGCCCACAGACTGGGAAAAAATATTTGCCAACTGTATGTCTGACAAAGGTGTAACGTCTAGGATCTACAAGGAACTCAAAAGTGCTGAAAGCAACATTACTAAGTGGGCAAAAGATATGAATAGACACTTCTCAAAAGAAGACATATGAACAGCCAAGATACATGGACAAATGCTCACTAGTCATCAAAGAAATGCAAATTAAAACTACACTGAGATACCACATAACTCCAGTCATTATGGCTATCATCAATAACTCAAAAAACAACAGATGCTGGAGAGGATGTGGTGAAAAGGGAACACTTCTATGCTGTTGGTGGGAGGGTAAGCTAGTACAGCCTCTGTGGAAAACAGTGTGGTGATTCCTAAAAAAATCTAAAAATCGACCTTCCATACAACCCTGCAGTCCCCCTAATGGGAATATACCTGGAAGAACCCAAATCACTCTATTAAAAAGATTCCTGCACACGTATGTTTATCACAGCGTTGTTCATAGCAGCAAGAACATGGAACCAACCATGCTGCCCATCAAAAGAGGACTGGATAAAAAAATGTGGTACATATACACTATGGAATATTATGCAGCCATAAAGAAGAACAAAATCATGAATTTCACAGCAACCTGGATGGACTTAGAGTCTACAATACTGAGTGATTTTTCACAGTAACAAAGAACTGAGTATCACATGTTCTCACTCACAAGCAGGACTTGAACAATTATTGTAAAACTCTAAAAGAATGATTGCCCGTAGAGGGAAACTGCTGAGAGGGGGGTGGATCGGTAGTAGTGGGAATCTGCCTGGGGAAGGGGGGCAGACCTCATCAACAAGGGTACCTGTATAATGAACATGTATACCTAACCCTGAATTGTACCCCATATCTTTAAAATAAAAAAGAAATTAAAAGAAAAAAAAGTGGGGAGGCAGGAGAGGCAGGCACACTTGGTGTAACTTTTATTGAAAAAATTCAGTATAAGAGGGTCTACATGGTTCAAATACATATTATTCAAGGGTCAACTATAGTTCCAAACTATGTTCTTCTGAACATATGTTCTCTACATTTTTTGACATTTTAAGTTGATACAGCATTTTTAACTGTCTAATAATCTATTTGTGAGTAATTGATAACATCTTAATGCAACTGTATCTCATGCAAGCAACTCCAAATTGAATAACATTAAGAAAGTCACTACATTATGGCTAAATTGTTAGGTATCTCAAATAATTATTTGTAAACAATGGGAATATTTGTGTTATTGGCAAAAACTGAAGTTAAAAAAGCAGAGTGTGAGAAGCTGATTAGGAGGTAATAGTTTCATTCTTACATAAAGAATCTAAGAGAACCTTTAAAGAAATAGTTCTAGAGATAGTTGTGACACTTTTTAATGATATATACCAAGGCGGGATAATGCAAAAAAAAGATTTAACGAGAATCATTTATTTGGGATGTCACATGGCAGGTGGAACTAGATTCTGGGCTCTCACTGTGCCATTTGCATTATGATGACTCTTAGACTCTCAAAATATTTTATTTTTTGAGGAAAGAAGTAGCATACACAAAAATACTTGAAGAACTGTAATGAAGAGTTACATGGCCAGGTGTTCTCTAATTCTTCCGTGGGTAAGGACAATTAACTTTATACAAGCAAAAAAAGAAAAACAAAAAATCAACAACAACAACAAAAAACACACATGGTCTAAAAAACAACAACAACAAAAACACACATGGTCTATGTGTAAAGAAAACTATTTTCAAACTGTTGCATATAAAATTGGCAGATAGGTTGTCTAATTTCCTTTATTGCAGATTTCAATCAGTTGCAACCACTCAACTCTACTGATAGGATAAGAAATATGTAAATGAATGATTATGTTTATGTTCCAATAAATCTTTATCTATAAAAACAGGAGCAGGGAGGGATTTGGCCCTTGGGACATTGTTTCCTGACCCCTGGTTTGATATCATTTTCTATGGAAGACATGAAAATCTGCTTGATAAGGCTTAAGGGGAAAGAAAACGTTACTATCTCTGGATTTTTTTAAAAAAACTTCATCATTCTACAGTTTTTAAAATTCTACGATAAATCATCATGGATATTTTTATGGAAACAAAGCAAAACTTTATAATTACCGATTTATCTGTTTATATAACCCTGAGACCCAGTCTAGCCTATAAGCATCCTAAAGGCAAATTTGATTAATTCATTTTTATATTCCCAATGCCCAGTGTAATTCCCATCACTAAATAGGTACTTAAAATATATTTTATTTAAGCATCAAGTGTTTAAATATTTCTAGCCTACTATAAGTACAATATGTTTTGAAAACTCTAGAAACAAGGAAAACACGCAAAGTCCCCCTTTTTTTAATATGCTGAGAATAAATGCGTTTCTTGCCTTTGGAAACATTTTGATTGCTTTAGCACAAAAAAGTTCTTGACCGAAACCTTTTATTGAGGTGTTCCATGTAGTCAAAGACACAGATCAGATAGGTTTATGTCAGAGTACTATCAAATATGATATCTGGAGAGCTAAAATCCAATTTGGCAATATTGTAATGATTTCTGTATCTGTGGTCCTGCAGAAACAACTTGCATGGTGAAACCAGACTCTATTACAAACCCTTTTGTAAGAGCAGTAAATATGACCAGGCGTAGCAGGTTTTCTGTAAATTCCAGTAACAACTGATGGACAGAAAATGTTGACTGGAAAAACTTCCAAGAAGATAAGTAAATGCTTCATTCTGTGAGAATGTTTTACAATTATTGTTTTGATAAAGAGAGATTGCAGTTACAATAGTAGCAGTAAAGGATAGCATAAATGAACGAATCCCATATTCATGGTCATGAAAGCTTTTTCACTAGTTTAATAACTGGTATGATGAACAAGAACAACTTGTGGGATGTAATGAGAAGACAATATTTTTTCCCTAGTAGTGGCTCAAAATTTATTTGGTGGGTCTAATTTGTCCTCTGCTCTGACTGAAAACTCTGGGCATCCCCATCTGGTTACTCTTAGGAAAGAAATGGGAAGTCCCACTGTCATTTAAGTCATAAGCAAAATTTCAGTTTTGAAATTAAAAGTGTTTTTATCTCTACTGGATTTACATTCTCTCTTGAACAAAAACTAGACAAAATATATGAAACAACGAGTTTTGAAGACATTGGACATCAGGTAATGAAAGGCAGGAAACATATAAGGTGAGTCCTAGGATTGTTACTGTAACCTAGAGAGAATCTCCAGGCTGCAGGAAGGAGGAACTCAGGTAGGGCCCAGTGAACATCTTGAATTGAAGAAATGGAGCTCAGCGTCCAAGGCAACCATGTCACCAAGAATCCACCGGACAGTGTCTTGAAAAAGAAGGAGCTACACAAAGAAAGCACCCTTGAGATGTGCAGGAGGACACCACAGAGTGTTTAGCCAAGCACTGATCACCATATGCATGTAAGCAAACAATGAATTTAAATCCAGCAAAGGATTAGCTGGATTTGAATGTGGCAATCAGTCAGGGTCAGAACAGTGCCTGTTTCCATTAGCCAGACTAGAAAACTTCACAGTTAATGGCACATTATCTAGATTATTCAGAAGCATCTCGCCTTGAAAGTGTGGAATAATTAGCCTCAAAGTGAACACTGTTTTACATATTCAAATATTCCAAAACTGAAGCAAAGGCCTGGAAACTATAAACAAGTCCCAAATCAAACATCTAGAAACCAAAAGTACAATGTAGAAGATGAAAAGTACATACTTGGGTGCGGTGGCTCAAGTCTATAATCTCAGCACTTTGGGAGGTCGGGGCCAGAGGATTGCTTGAGCCTGAGGGTTCGAGACCAGCCTGGGTAACATGATGAGACCTCAACTCTACAATAAATCAAAAAATTAGCCGAGCGTGGTAGTGTGGGCCTGTGGTTCCAGCTACTTGGAAGGTTGAGGCAGAAGGATCACCAGAGTCCAGAAGTTTGAGGCTGCGTGGCCGTGTGGGCATGCCACAGCACTCCAGTCTGGGTAAAGAAGTGAGACTCCCAACTCAAAAAACAAAAACAAAAACACTGAATTGGATTGATATGAGATTTGATATCATAAAAGATTAGTAAACTCAAAGGTATAGTACTGTAATAAACTATCAAAAATGAAACACAAAGAAAAAAAGGAACATCAGTGAACTATGGGACAACTTCAGGTAGATGAATGTACATGTAATTGTAGTCCCCAAAGGTGGGTGGACAGAAAAATACTTGAAAAAAATAATGACTGAAGATTTAACAAATTTGACGAAAACTGTGGAACCACAGAGCCAGGAAATTCAACAAACCCCAAAGAAATGAAGAACGCTGGAAATAGTAACTACATCAGTCAATACATAAGATATTTTTTCTTATTTAAATCTTTTAAAGATATAGTTGACTATTAAAACAAAATAATAATGTTTGTGGGACTTATATATAAGTAAAAAAGGTTTAAAGACATAGCATAAAGACCAGGAGGAGAGAAACTGAAGCACCCTATTGTAAAGTTATTATGCTATGCTATATGTATGATAGTGTATTTAAAGGTTGGTTGTGACAAGTTAAAAATGTAGACTATAAACCCTAAAACAACCATTAAAATATTAAAACAATAAGCTATAGCTAATACGCCAGAAGAGATAAAGTCTTAAGAATATTCAATCTAAAATAAAGTTAAAAAAAGAAGTAAAAGAAAACAAACAAAAAGACAGATGAAGCAAATAGCAAACAAATAACATGAGGATAGACTTAATTATACCAACAACCATGTTAAGGGTAAATGATATGAACATTCCAATAAGAGGCAGGAGTTGTCAGATTGAATAAAAAAAGCAAAATCTCAGTTTTATATTGCCTCTAAGAAACCTACTATAAACATAAAAACACAAGCATATTAAAAACGAGTAAAAGTGATATACAATGCTAATACTAGCCAAAGGAAAAAAGTATCTTTATTAATGTCAGCCAAAATAAAATTCAGAGAAAACACTATTACCTGTAATTAATGAATGGTCATTTTGTAAAAAGGACATGACACTCTGAAATGTTTGTTTAACAAATAACGAAAATTTAAAGACAATTTAAATACATGAAGCAGAAACTGATAGAACAGCAACAAGAAAGAGACAAATTCACAGTTGAAATTGGAGATTCGAATACTTTTCTCTGTATAATTAATAGAACAATTAAACAGAAAATTACCAAAAATATAGAAGACTTGATAAACATTTTCAACCATCTTGACCTATTTAACTTACAGAACATTCCACACATAAGGGTAAAATACATATTCTTTTCAAATCATATGGAAAATCATGCCAAGATGCATCATAATCTTGGCCATAATATGAGTTTTAATGAGCTTATAAGGATTCAAGTCATACAAAGTATATTCTCTTACCATACAAATTTAACTTAGAAAGCTAATAGAAAGTTTTCTAGAAAACCCTCAAATATCTGGAAGCCAAATAACCCAATTCTAGATAATCCATGAATCAAAAAACTAACTAAAATAAAAATTTAAAATATTTTAAATGAAATAAGCATGAAAGCGCATGTCAAAATTTATAGCCCCAAATACCATTATTAGAAGAGATTTCTCAAAGCAATGGCTTCAATTTTTTTTCCTTAAGAAACCAGAAAAGGGGCAAACTAAACTCAGAGTAAGCAGAATAAAGGCAACAAGTTCAGGGCAGAAAACAATGATACTTTTAGAAAATCAATAACATCAGTAAATCTCTAGGCCCAATAATCAGGAAAAAAAAAAGAGGAAAGAGATAAATTACCAATACAATGAATGAAATAGGGAACATCACTAATGATTCTACAGATACTAAAAGGATAATATACATACGATGAGCAGCTTTATGCCCATATATTCAAAGCTTCATAAGGAATGGACAAAATAAATATATAATTATAAATCTCATTCAAGAAGAAACAAATAATCAGAATAGCTCTATATTGATTAAATAAATTGATTTGTAGTTAAAAACATTCTCACATGCGCCTACAGTTCCAGATACTTGGAAGGCTGAGGCGGAAGGATTGCCTGAGTCCAGCAGGTTGACGCCGGGGTGGCCATGAGCATGCCACTGCACTCCAGCCGGGGCGATGGAGTGAGACTCTGACTCAAAAAATCCCCCCAAAAACCTCAAAAACGAAAACAAACATTCTCACAAAAAATCTCCAGGTTCAGATGACGTCACTGGTGAATTCCACAAAACATTTAAGGAAGTAAATTCTACAGAAACGTCTCTGGAAAATTCAAGATCAGGGGATGTTTCCTAATTTTTCTATGAGATTAGTAACATACTTAAAACCAAAAAGACCTTGAGAGAAAAAAAAAATCACTCATGAACATATACACAAAAACCCTAAACAAAGTATTGGCAAACCAAATTCAACAGTATGTGGAAAGGACAATACAGCATGTGTAAGTATTTCAGCAATACACGGTTGGCTTACTCTAGAAAATTAGTCAATGTAATTCACAGTATTAACAAACTACAAAAGAAAAACCATATGATTATCTCAATTTATATAAAAAATTAACAATATCTAATTCTAATAAATACTTTTGGTATTTAGGACAAGAAAGGAACATCCTCAAACTGATAAAGACAAATAGAAAAATCTATGGTTATCATACTTGATAGTGAAAGGCATAATATTCTCCCCCTGAAATTGGGAACAAAACAATGATATCTATTCTTACCATTTCTATTTAACATTACACAGGAACTTCTTGCCAGTGTAATAAAACATGAAAATGAAAGAAAAGCTAAGGATAAAGGGAAGAATTAAAAATATCTTTATTCACACATGACCTGAAACCTAATAGGGGTAATAAGTGAATTTAGCAAGGTTGCAAGATACAAGATAGGTATGCAAAAAAAAAAAAAAAAAAAAGATATTTCTGTATACTAGCAACACACAGGTGGAAATTGAAATAAAAATATCATTATAGTAGTCAAATTAGAAATATTTAGGAATATATCTGAGAAAAATGTACAAAACATGTACACCAAAACCTAGAAAATATTGAGGAAAATTAAGAAGATCAAAATGAATGAGAAAAGAGAAGTACTTGATTCAAGATTCCAAAGATTTAATATTGTTAGATTCATCTATAGATTAGAAGAAATTCCAATCAAAATCCTAGCTGTCATTTTGTAAAAATCAACAAGATGATTTTGAAATTCATGTTTAAATGCAAGAGACTTAGAATAGCCAAAATAACTTTGAAAAATGGTAAAATTTGAGGACTAAAGTTACTTAATTTTAAAAATTATCAAAAGGTAAAGTAATAAAGCGATATTGGCATAAAGATTGACAAATAGTTCAAAGGAACAAAATAGAGATTCCAGAAACAGACCTACACATATACACATTGTTTTTATTTTAATAGTCTATTTTTTGAGCAGTTTTAGGTTTATAGAAAAATTACAGAGTTTCTATATACTCTATTATTTTTAATGTTTCACATTAGTGTGGTACATTTGTTACAATCAACAAGACAATATTGATACATTATTATTATTATTATTATTATTATTATTTGAGTTGGAGTCTCACTCAGCCGCCCAGACTGGAGTGCAGTGGCCGCTCCCGGCCACCGCAGCTTCGATCTGCTGGGCTCCGGCGATCCTTCTGCCTCAGCCTTCCAAGTAGCTGGAACTACAGGCGCACGCTAACACGCCCCGCTAGTTTTTGATTTATTGCAGAGATGAGGTCTCGCCAAGTTGCCCAGGCGGGTCTCGAACCCGCGATCTCAGGCAATTCACTCACCTCGGCCTCCCAAAGCACGGGATTACAGGCTGAGCCACTGAGCCCAGCCTGAGTTGGAGTCTTATTCTGTCGCCCAGGCTGGTGTGCAGTGGCACACTCACAGCCACCCCAGCTATGACCTGCTGGGCTCCGGCGATCCTTCCGCCTCAGCCTTCCAGGTAACTGGAACTACAGGCTGCTTTTTGTTTTAAAACACAATCCACAGGCCAGGTGCTGTGGCTCACGCCTATAATTCCAGCACTTTGGGAAACCGAGATGAGAGGATTGCCTGAGTCCACAGGTTCAAGACCAGTCTGGGCAACTTGGTGAGACCTCATCTCTACAATAAATAAAAAAATTAGCTGGGCACGGTGGTGCACACTGGTAGTTCCAGTTACTTGGAAGGCTGAGGAAGAAGAATCGCCTGAGTCCAGCAGGTTGAGGCTGTGGTGGCCGGGAGCATGCGACTGCCCTCCAGCTTGGGTGACAGAGTGAGACTCCAACTCAAAAAACAAAAAACACAATTGCTGGGCACAATGGCTCATTCCTGTAATCCCAGCACTTTGGGAGGCAAAGGCGAGAGAATTGCCTAAGTTCAGGGGTTCGAGACCAGCCTAGGCAACTTGGCAAGACCTCATCTCCACAATAAATCTAAAAATTAGCCAGGCATGCTGGAACACGCCTGTGGTTCCAGCTACTTGGAAGGCTGAGGCGGAAGGATGGCCTGAGCCAGCAGGTTGACAGAGAGACTCCGACTAAAAAAAAAAACACAATCAACCAAGCAAACCCAACTCCTCCCCCTTCCACCCAGTGCCCCCGTCCCCTTCCTCAGCATAGCCTGTGTGATGTGGGGGGCACACTGGAGACTGAGGACCCAGGGAATGGCCCTTGGGAAGCCAGAGTCAGGCACAGTTACACGTCTCCTGTTTCCAAGCAGGAGATTCACTGATCTACCCACCGGGGTCCCCGACCACACTGGGAATCCCCACCACAGGTAGAAGGGGCCTCTGTCTATCACACACACAGAGAGACATGCATGCACACACTAATATGCACACTATGGGAGGCCACAGAGAATGTGGGCATCTGTGGGCTACTGTCTGGAAATTTCCGGGCTGCTTCTCAGAAGAAAGAGAGCACCTTATCTCCCTTGCTCTTCTCCAAAGTCAGCTGAAACCAGATCTCTCTCTCCCCCAAGCTTGGCCCATGTATTTCAGTTCTGGTGACAACAGGGCTAGCCTGGGGTAGAGGGTTCCCACGGGAAGGTGTGGATCACAGGCTAGGCTCTTAGAGCTGGAAAAGTCCCCAGGCCAGGTCAGAATCCCAGCTGTCCTTAGGCACCTGCTGTGTGCAGGGCACCATGCCAAGCACTTTATGTGATTAGTTCATCCATCCTTGTGACATCTCGGCAGGGGAGGTATCATTATCCCCATTTAATGGATGAAGAAACTGAGGCTCTGTAAGGTTAAGCCACGGTCATCTTCCTCATGGTTGGAACAGGCATCTGAGGCCAAGACCATGCAGACGGTCTTTCTGGAGTGGGGACCATCCTGAGGCTTGTCCTGCCGGGCCAGGCCTGGCTGTCTTTCCCTGAGGGCACTGGGAAGTTTGCCAGCGACAGAGGCCAGGAGCAAAGGCTCAAATGGACATGTCGGGTCAGCAGCCATGTCCTGGGCACCGGGCCTCCCCAGCATCTGCCCACTGCTGCCCAGCTGACTCATGGAGCCCAGACAGTCCAAATGTTATGAGGTCACCCCAAGCACCATGGGACTCACTCTATACTTGTTGACATGTAGAGCTAGAACGGCTCTTTCTGCTGGACATATGGGCATGGGCACACACAAACACACACACACACACACACACACACACACACGTGCTCTGTCTCTTGGACCAACTGTCCCTTCATGGGTGACAGTGCCAGGCTGGAAGTGGGAAAACCAGAGCTCTGGACCTGCCTCCCCACTCATGCGTGTGACTTTGTCCAGGTCTCACTCCCTCCCTGAGTCCCTGTGGGTCTTATCTTTTGTGCAATCCTAACCCTGTGGTTCCTGGAGGGTGGTATGCCCCACCCTCAGGTATGGCTCTCCCACTGGCAACAGTCATTAGTCTCACCTCTTGTGCTAATCCTGATAGATTGGCCATGCCTATTTGGAGCACTGTAGAGAGAAGGACTCTGCAGTTGTGTGATGATGGATTAGTAATGTCTGCCTTGGGCTAGGACACAGCAGTGGTGGCTCGTGTGCTGTGTGTTGGCCATAGCTGTGAACCCTCGTGTGTCCTGTCCCAAGTGGACACTCAAGGAGTTCCCCAAATGCTACCCACAGGTGACGTGTCCCAATAACCCATTTCTCTGAAGCCTGAGCCCTTGCAGAAATGATGCGACTGTTGAGAGGGGATTTTGCCTTGGTTTTTGCTTACCATAGCCACTTCCTGTCCCAGATGCCTGGCCCAGTGCCTGCATCTGGGTTTATCTGAGATCTGTGATTCTAAGGACTTCTGTCATGGAGAACAGTGGTGTCAGGCTGCCTCCCTTCCTGGCAGTGTCCCTCCTTCTAAATGCTCCCATTACCAAAGCTCACGCCCCCTCTTGACCCAGTCAGGATGACATGCAGACTCAGAGTTGGTTTACGTGGTGGCAATGGCAAATCATCTGCCCTCCAGAGTGAATCTAAGCCAGGTACGGTGGCTCACACCTGTAATCCCAACGCATTGGGAGGCGGAGGCAAGAGGATTACTTGAGCTCAGGGGTTTGAGACCAGCCTGGGCAACTTGGTGAGACCTCCTCTCTAATAAATTAAAAAATTAGC
>CAUYQG010059339.1:0-10686 GCA_963574415.1 Tarsius wallacei | reverse complement strand
CAACTTGGTAAGACCTCATCTCTACAATAAATCACACACACACAAAAACTAACCGGGCATGGTGGCGTGCATCTGTAGTTCCAGCTACTTGGAAGGCTGAGGCTGAAGGATCGCCTAAGCCCAGCAGGTTGAGGCTGCGGTAGTCGTGAGTGTGCCACTGCACTCCAGCCTGGGCAACAAGAGTGAGACTCCAACTCAAAAAAAAAAAAAGATATTAATCCTCTTAATGTGTATTTTCCCATATGCATACTTTTTAGCTTTGTTTAGGCTAATCTTTCCTTTATAATAGTTTCACGTTTTTAATTGTTTCTTCCTTTGGTTTTGTGCATTTGAGTTCTTCCCCAAATCATGCTTTATGAATCTTCACCTATATTTTCTTTAAATGCTTTTATCATTTTACTTACATCTTGAATATATAGTAGGATTTACTTTGGTGTATCGTATAATATGATTTCAATTTTTCCTAGATAATCTTTGGCCAAATAAAATTTATTGGATAATTCATGCATTCCCCATTGATTTGTGATACCACTTTTATAAAACATATTAGATTCTTATCCATGGAAGGCTGAGGCTTCAAAATAGACGTATGTCTTCAAAATAGACTAATTCATGATAGGGCAAATTTCCTTATATTATTTTTCCTTTGTAAAATATTGTTGGCTATTCTTGTGAGTCAAGGTTAAACTAGCTTTCTACAATAAATCAAGATGTTTTCCATTATTTTCTATGGTCTATGTTCTAACAGCTTGAATTAGAGAATATATTGGTTCGTTAAAGGTTAAATTTCATAAGATTTTGCTTATGAAATTATCCAGGTGCTGAAGTTCTCTGACACTTGTCAACTTTTTAAAAAATAGTTTTTTAATCGATGCAACTGTTATCACCCATCAAATTGTTCGCCTAGACATTTTATCAAGATATCCAAATGTATTAACTGATTCTATCTAGAGTTACATCTCTCCTTTCATTCATAATATATATTTGAACTTTCTATTTTGCTTGTTTGGCTTTGTAAAAATTGTGTGTATTTTATTGGTCTTTTCAAAGATTCACTTCTTGGGTTTATATGTTAACCCCATTTTATTATCTTTTCATGCTTTTCCTAGATATTGTTCATTTTTGAGCTTCTTGAATTGATTGCTTGGTTTGTTTTTATTTTTTCATAGATGATAACAAGTATATGAGGTTCTGAGTTTTTCTTTAAGTACAACTTTAGAGTATATTTTGAACATATTGTTTTCTCTATTTTTGTTTTAAAACTCTGATTATGATATGTATTTTTCCTTTGATCTAAAAGTTATTTTAAAACAGTATTTTAATTTATAGTATTTTCGTTTTTTAAATTATCTGTTATTAATTGCTCACTTTATTGCTTGGTGATTAAAAATGTAGTCTATAATGTGTCATTTATACTCTTATTTTTGCACAAGTTCCTGATACTTTTTTTTTTTTTTTTTGAGTTGGAATCTCACTCTGTTGCCCAGACTGGAGTGCAGTGGCCGCTCCCGGCCACCGCAGCCTCGACCTACTAGGCTTCCGCGATCCTTCCGCCTCAGCCTTCCGAGTAGCTGGAACTACAGGCGCGCGCTACCACGCCCAGCTAATTTTTTTGATTTATTGTAGAGATGAGGTCTTGCCAAGTTGCCCAGGTGGGTCTCGAACCCGCAGGCTCGGGCAATCCACTCACTTCAGCCTCCCAAGGCGCGGGATTACAGGCTGAGCCACCGAGGTCGGCTGCACATGTGGATTCTATCTTCTTATTTTGTCTTTGTTTTTCTCTCTTCCCCTCTCCATATACCTCCCTCCCTCCTTCTGTCTCTGTCTCTCTTTCTCTTTCTCTGTTGCCCAGGCTGCAGTGCAGTGGCACAATGACAGCTCATTTTAAAAATATTTTGTAGAGACAGGGTCTCACTATGTTGACAGGGCCGGTCTTGAACTCCTGGCTTTGGGCAATCCTCCCACCTCGGCCTCCACAAGTACTGAGATTACAGGCATGAGCCACAGCACATCACCTCTTTTTCTTGTACGGCCTTCCTTTTCCTGTCTTTTGTTATGTATTGATCAAGTCTGCATACTGATCCAGTTTTTGTTTTCTGCAAACTATGCAAGAATTGACTATACTTCCTATTTATAATTTTCACCTCCTGATTACTCCTCCCTCTACACAACCAGATGTTTATTTCCAACATTCTAATGAAATGGCTCTAAGAAGTCACCAGTGACCTCGGATGCCTGCATACAGTGGATACTTTCAACACTGGTCTTATTATACTCCTCAGTGCCACTTAACACAATTGAATGAATTGAATTGAACACCTCACCCCATCCTTTACTCCTGCAATTTTCTGGATTTTATTTGTTTGTCTTGTTATTTCAAGTTGCCCAGGTCTCGAACTGGACCCAGGCAATCCTCTCGCCTCGGCCTCCCAAAGTGCTAGGATTACAGGCTGAGCCACCGCGCCTGGTAAATTGTGAACTTTTATAACTTTTATAGATACAAATGTGCATTAGCATGTTCAACCATGTAAGTTGGTTCACATATCTAACTGTACTACAGTACTTTTCAAGGTTCTGTACTGTAAGATTAAAAAATGTTTTATTTGCAGGCATAGTGGCTCACATCTGTAATCCCAGCATTTTGGGAGGCAGAGGTGAGAGGACTGCCTGAGCCCAGGTGTTCAAGACCAGCCTGGGCAACTTGGTGAGACCCTGTCTCTATAATAAATAAAAAAATGAGCCAGGCATGTGGCATGTGCCTGTAGTTCCAGCTATTTGGAAGGCTGAGGCGGAGGGATTGCCTGAACCCAGCAGGTCAAGGCTGCAGTGGCCGTGAGCGTGCCACTGCACTCCAGCCTGGGTGACAGAGTGAGACTCTGACTCAAAAGAAAAGTTTTCTTTATTTTTTTGTGTTTTTTAAATGTATTATTTATGTGAAAAGTATTATAAATCTATTATAGTACAGAACTATATAGCTGTGTGTTAGTTGGGTATCTAGGCCAATTTTGTTGGACTTAAGAACAAATTGGAATTACGAATGCGCTTTCAGAATGGAATTCGTTTGTATGTAGGAGACTTACTGTATTTTGAAATGCAAAGATCACGTGATTGTTAAAGCAAATGCTGATCTGCATCTATGCTCTCCCCCACCCCATCCTCCTAGACATCTCTCACCTTAACTCTACACAAGACCCTTCAGTACCAACGCCTGACATCAAAGACCTCTGCTCAGAAATCACCTGTCAGAACGATGGCATCTGTGTTGTTCAAGATGACAAAGCTGTGTGCAGGTGAGAGCCATTTGGGAAGGGATCTCTCTTTTCTTTTGTTGGAAATGTTATTTTCTGACCAGCCTGGGCAGATTGGTGACACCTCATCTCTACAATAAATCAAAAAATAAGCCAGGCGTGGTAGCACACACCTGTAGTTCCAGCTACTTGGAAGGTTGAGGTAGAAGGATCGCCTGAGCCCAGCAGGTCGAGGCTGCGGTGGCCATGAACAGCATGCCACTGCATTGCAGCCTGGATGATAGAGTGGGATCCCAATTAAAAAAAAAAGTTATTCCCACATGTAGGATTAAATGCTGGTAATCCATATGAATGAAATCAGTCGCCCCACATCTCAAAGCTATTTGTGGCATACTTCGTGTTTTGCTCTCAATTTGGGTCTCTGAACAGCCCCGAGAACAAAACAATTACTTATTTAAAAAATAGCACACCACCATTCTAATTGCCTGAAAAACTCCTCATGAGTTGTCTATCTTATTAAATCCCCATAACAGTCTGATGTTCATGCCTGTAGTTCCAGCTACTTGGAAGGCAGAGGCGGAAGGATCGCCGGAGCCCAGCAGGTCGAGGCTGCGGTGGCCGGGAGCGGCCACTGTACTCCAGTCTGGGTGACAGTGTGAGACTCCTTCTTTAAAAGAAAAAAAAAGGAGCCGGGCTTGGTGGCTCAGCCTGTAATCCCGCGCCTTTGGGAGGCTGAGGTGAGTGGATTGCCTGAGCCCGCGGGTTCGAGACCCGCCTGGGCAACTTGGCGAGACCTCATCTCACAATAAATCAAAAAATTAGCTGGACGTGGTAGCGCGCGCCTGTCGTTCCAGCTACTCGGAAGGCTGAGGCGGAAGGATCACCGGAGCCCAGCAGGTCGAGGCTACGGTGGCCGGGAGCGGCCACTGCACTCACTCCAGTCTGGGTGACAGAGTGAGACTCCAACTCAAAAAACAAAACAAAAAACAGTCTGATGTTTTAAAGTGTGGCTGTCTTCATTTTCTAGATGAAGATACTGATGTTCTGAGAAGCCCTTAACCAAGTATACAACTAGAAGGTGGAGGGCCTGGGACATGGAGAACTAAATCTTTCTTTTCTTTCTCTCTCTGTCTCTTTCTTTCTTTCTTTTCTCTCTCTCTCTCTGTCTCTTTCTTTCTTTCTTTTCTTTCTCTCTGTCTCTTTCTTTTTTTTCTCTCTCTGTCTCTTTTCTCTCTCTTTCTCTCTCTCTTTCTTTCTGTCTTCTTTCTCTCTCCTCCCTCCCTCCCTTCTTTCCTTCCTTCCTTCCTTCCCTCTTCCTTTCTAGACATGGTCTCACTTTGTCACCCAGGCTGGAGTACAGTAGCTTGATCATAGATCACTGGAATCTTGAACTTCTGGGCTCAAGTGATCCTCCCACCTCAGCCTCCCATTTGAGAGGATGGTATTATAGGCACCTGCCACCCCGCCTGACTCATTTTAAAATTTTATTTGTAGAGATGGTGGGGGGTCTTGCTATGTTTCCTAGGCTGGTCTTGAACTCCTGACCTCAAGCCATCCTACTGCTGAGGCCACCCAAAGTGCTGAGATTACAGGCATGAGCCACCTGTGCCCATCCTAAACTTTCTCTATTTACTATATTTGTATCAGATTAGGAATAATTCCAATTTCCCTCTCCATTGCCCCTGCCTGTGCATCTTGTGCTAGTCTCCCAAGGCCAGAGTAGGTAAAATAGTTCCATATACCAGTGATGTACTGGTGATCAGAGAGATGACAGGTGAGCAACATCTTTTTAAAATTCAATTTAATTTAACTTAATTTCAAAGATGTGGGGTACAATTCAGGATTAGGTATACATGTGTCATGGTACAGATAAAGTTTGGGCCTCCCTTTGGTCCCCACTCTGCCTGGTTTGAGATCAGGTACCCTTATGGATGTTGTGTCCCCATCCCCACCCCCGGCAGTATCCCACTACTGCCACTTCTTTCTTATAGTATTATGGCAAGTGTTCAGGGTCTGCTTATGAGTGAGAACACGTGGTACTCAGTTCTTTGTTTCTGTGATAGATCAGAGTATTACAGACTCTAAATCCATCCAAGTTTGCTGTGAAGTCTATATGTTTGTCCTTTTTTATGGCTGTGTAATATTCCATCATGTATATGTACCACATTTTTTTTATCCAGTCCACTTTTGATGGGCAGCACGGTTGGTTCCATGTTTTTGCTATTGTAAATAGTGCTTCAATAAACTTGCATGTGCAGGTATCTTTTATGTAGAATTATTTGAGTTCTTCTGGGTATATCCCCAGTAGGGGGATTGCTGGGTCATATGGAAGGTCAATTTCTAGTTATTTTAGAAATTTCACACTGTTTTCCAGAGAGGTTGAACTAGTTTACATTCACACCAGCCATGTAGAAGTGTTCCCTTTTCTCTGCATCCTTGTCAACATCTGTTGTTTTTTGTTTTATTAATGATGGTCATTCTTACTGGGGTTAGGTGGTATCTCAAATGTGGTTTTGATTTGCACTTTTCTGATGATTAGTGAGGCTGAGCACTTTTTCATGTGTCTGTTGGCTGCTCATATATCTTATTTTGAGAAGTATTTATTCATGTCTTTGCCTACTTTTTAATGGGGCCGTTTGTTTTTTTCTTTTTGGCGTATCTGCATTCCTTGTAGATCCTGGATGTTAGACCTTTGTCCGATACACAGTTGACAAATATTTTTTCCCTTTCTGTAGGCTGTCTTCCCACTCTCTTGATGGTTTCTTTGGCTTTACAGAAGCTTTTCAGTTTAATGAGGTCCCACTTGTCTATCTTATATCCAATGGCATGGACATCTGGGGTTTGAACAGGAATTGGTTGCCATCTTGGATTTCATCATAAGGGTGTCTCCTGTGTTTTCTAAGATTCTTATAGTTTGAGGTTTTACATTTAGGTCTTTGATCCATTTAGAGTTGATTTTTGTGTATGGTGATGGGTAGGAATCCTATTTCAATCTTTTGCATGTAGTCAGCCAGTTTTCCCAGCACCATTTATTGAATAGGTTCTCCTCTTCTCAGCTTTGTCAAAGATGAGTTGGTTGAGAAATTGAGGTTTTACTTCTGGAATCTCTATCCTGTCCCATTGGTCCATATGCCTGTTCTTGTACCAATACCAGGTTGTTTTGATTATTGTAGCCTTAAAGTTTAAAGTCTGGAAGTGTTACACCTCCTGTTTTGTTTCTTTTGCTGAGGATTGTTTGGCTATTTGTGGTTGTTTATGTTTCCATATGAATTTCTGTATTGTCGTTTCCAGGTCGGAAAAGAATAATGTTGGTGATTTAATGGGTAATGTGTTGAATCTGTCGATTGCCTTAGGCAGGATGGACATCTTAGCAATGTTGATTCTTCCAGTTCATGAGTATGGAATATTTTTCCATTTGTTTGTGTCATCTTTTACTTCTTTGAGCAGTGCTTTGTAGTTTTTGTTGTAAAGGTCTTTCACTTCTCTGGTTAGAAAGATGCCAAGATATTTCATTTTTATTTTCATTTTAAAGATGTAGGGTACAATTCAGGGTTAGGTATACAAATGTTCATTATGCCGGTATCCTTATTGATGAGGTGTGCCCCTCCCTCTCCTGGCAGTTTCCCTCAACTGCTAATCCCATCCCACCCCTGGCAGTTTCCCACTACTGCCAATCCCTTTTTTATAGTATTATGATAATTGTTCAAGGTACTATACTGTAAGATTAAAAATGTTTTATTTGCAGGCATAGTGGCTCACACCTGTAATCCCAGCACTTTGGGAGGCAGAGGTGGGAGGACTGTCTGAGCCCAGGTATTCAAGACCAGCCTGGGCAACTTGGTGAGACCCTGTGTCTGTAATAAATAAAAAAATGAGCCAGGCATGTGGCATGTATCTGTAGTTCCAGCTGTTATGAGTGTGAACATATGGTTCTCTGTTCTTTATTTCTTTGATAGATCACTGAGTATGATAGACTCTAAATCCATCCAAGTTGCTGCGGTATTTTTTTTGTGTGTGTGGCTATTGTAAATGGATTGTGCTTTTTATTTAGTTCTCAGCCTGTTTATCATTGGTGTATAGAAATGTGACTGTCTTTTGAACATTTACTTTGTACACTGAGACTTTGCCAAGTCCTTTATCAGTGCAAGGAGGTTTTTGACAGATTCTCTTGGATTTTCAAGGTACAGGATGACATTGTCAGCAAAGAGGGATGACTTAACTTCCTCTTTTACTATTTGGATACTTCTGATTTCCTCTCTTGCCTATTGCTCTAGCTAGGACTTCCAACACAATGTTGAACAAGAGGGATGAGAATGGGCAGCCTTGTCTTGTTCCGGTTTTCAGGGGAAGTGTTTCCAGTTTCAGTCCATTTAGCAATATGCTGGCTATGGGCTTATCTTAGATGGCACTTACTATTTTGATTTATGTTCCTTCTATGCCTAGGTGTTCAAGGGTTTTTATCAGGAAGGGATGCTGGATTGTATCAAAAGCTTTTTCTGCATCTACTGATATAATCATTTGGTTCTTGTTTTTACATCTGTTGATGTATTTAATTACATTTGTGATCTTGTGGATGTTGAACTAGCCCTACAACCCAGGGATGAGGTCTACTTGGTCATAGTGGATGATTTTTGAATGTGTTGTTGAGTTCAATTTGCTAGAATCTTGAGAACTTTTGCATCTATGTTCATTAGGGATATTGGCCTGTAGGTCTCTTTTTTTGTTGAATCTTTACAAGTTTTGAGTATCAGTCTTATGCTAGCTTCGTAAAATGATTTGGGGAGAATTCCGTCTCTCAGTTGCCTGGAAAACTTACAATAGGATTGGTATCAGCTCCTCCTATGTTTTGTAGAATTCCACCGGAAAACCTTCTGGTCCAGGACTTTTTTTTATAGGTAGTTTTCTTATGATGGAATCAATTTGCTGGGTTGTTGTTGGTCTATTTAGCATCTTGTTGTCTTTGTGTTTCAACTTTGGAAGGTTGTGTATGTCAGAAAGTCTTCCATTTCATTTAGGTTATCAATTTTGTTTCCATAAAGGTATGCATAGTAATCTCTGATAATCTTTTGTATTTCTTCAGGGTTCACTGTGATTTGATCTTTTGCATTTCTGATTGTGTTTATTTGGGCTTTCTCTCTCTTTTTCTTGGTCATTTTGGCTAGGGGTCCATCAATCTTATTTATCCTTTCAAAGAACCAGCTTTTGTTTTGTTGATTTTTTTCTATAATATTTTTGTCTTCCATATCCCGTATTTGGGCTTTTACTTTGGTGATCTGGATTCTTCTGCTAAAGTTAGGGTTTTGGTGGTCTTGTTTTTACATCTCTCTTAGGTGGTTTGTTAAGCTGTTAACTTGTGATCTGTGTTCGTACAGATATAAATTGCCCTCTTAGAACTGATTTCATGGCATCCCATAGATTTTGGTAAGATGTTTTTTCATTATTTGTTTCCAGAAATGTTTTAACTTCTGTTTTGATTTCTGTGTTGAGCCAGGAGTTGTTCAACATCATGTTGTTTAGTGTCCACGTCTTTGTGGTTTGGGGGGGAATTTTGTTGGTGTTAATATTTATTTTCATTCCACTGTGGTCTGAGAAGGTGCATGGCAGTATTTTAATCTTATGAAATTTGTTTATGCTTGATTTAAAGCTGAGGATGTGATCAGTTTTGGAGTACGTTCCATGTGGTGATGAGTAGAATGCATATTCTGTGATTGTTGGGTAGAATTCTATAGGTATCTATTAAGTCCATTTGGTCAAGTATCAAGTTGAGGTTCTGAATCTCTTTGTTGATTTTTTGTCTCAATGATCTATCTAGAGTTGTTAGTGGGGTATTTAAGTTTCCAGCTATAATAGTGTTACAGTCAATATCTTTTTTTAGTTTACTTAGTAGTTGCTGTATAAACTGTGGTGCTCCTGTGTTGGGTGCATATATGTTTCACTTGGATATTTCTTGTTTATGGATCAAACTTTTTATCATTATGTAGTGTCCTTCCATATCTTTTAAAATTATTGATAGCTTAAAGGTTGTTTTGGTTGATATTAAGCTTATGACTCCTGCCTTCTTTTGTGATCCATTCACCTGGAAATGCTCTTTCTATCCTCTAACTTTGAGTCTGTGGGTGTCCCTTATGGTGAGATGAGTTTCCTGCATGCAGCAAATTATTGGGTCGCATTTTTTCCCCACAGTTTGCCATTTTTTTCTTTCCATTCACGTTCAGGCTGATTATTGAAATGTGAGTGTTTATCCCTGTGAGGTTCTTTTTTTATTTTTTAAATTTGTTTTTGTTTTTGTTTTTTTTGAGTCGGAGTCTCACTCTGTTGCCCAGACTGGAGTGCAGTGCCTGCTCCTGGCCACTGCAGCCTCGACCTGCTGGGCTCCGGCGATCCTTCTACCTCAGCCTTCCAAGTAGCTGGAACTACATGTGCGCGCTACCATGCCTGGCTAATTTTTGATTTATTGTAGAGATGAGGTCTTGCCAAGTTGCCCAGGTGGGTCTCAAACCCAGGACTCAGGCAATCCACTCACCTCGGCCTCCCAAAGCACTGGAATTACAGGCTGAGCCACCAAGCCCAGCCCCTGTGTCCGCTCCCGGCCACCGCAGCCTCGACCTGCTGGGCTCTGGCGATCCTTCCGCCTCAGCCTTCCATGTAGCTGGAACTACAGGCATGCGCCACCACGCCTGGCTAGTTTTTGGTTTATTATAGAGATGAGGTGTCGCCAAGTTGCTTGGGTGGGTCCTGAACCCGTGGGCGTAGGCAATCCACTCACCTCGGTCTCCCAAAGTGCTGGAATTACAGACTGAGCCACCGAGCCCGGCCCCCTGTGAGGTTCTTATAAAGTTTTTTCTTTTTGTTTTCTTTTCTTTTAACTTTTGGGTTAATGTATGTGTGTGTTTTCAAGTCTGTAGTTGTGACGTATTCTCTGCTGATTCTGTGTTCTCCTGTTCTCTTGGAAAGTGTGTGGTCATTTTTTTTTTTTTTTCTTTCTTCTGTGCTTAACATCTTTTTAAGCATCTCTTGTAGAGCTGGCTTGGAAGCTGCATAATTTCTTAGGAATTGGATGTCTGAGAAGGATTTTAATTCTACATGGCTGATGAAACTGAGCTTGACTGGGCAGGAAATTCTTGGTTTAAATTATTTATCTTTGAAGACTTTGAAAATTGGACTCCAGTCTCTTTGAAGACTTTGAAAATTGGACTCCAGTCCCTTCTAGCTTGTAGTGTTTCTGCTGATAGGTCTGCTGCTATTCTGATTGGTCTTCCCTGGTAGGTAGTCTGATCTTTCTCTTTTCCTGCCTTTAGGATTTTTCTTTTGCACCTATTTTGTGTAGGCAAATATGTGTTTAGGGGTTGGCCTTCTCATTTTATGTCTTGTGGGGGTTCTCTTATCTCTTATGTTTGGATGGTCACGTCTCTGATGAGACGGAGAAAGTTTTCTTGGA
>CAUYQG010059338.1:0-12145 GCA_963574415.1 Tarsius wallacei | reverse complement strand
AGACAACACTGAATGGCAGAAATCATATTCAAAAGAGAACGTTAATATAAAATTTAAAATTCTACTGTATAAATAGACTATTATTTAATTGTCCATTCTACTGTTTTTTTGTTTTTTTTTTTTTTTAGTTGGAGTCTCACTCCTTTGCCCAGGCTGGAGTGCAATGGCACGCACGCTCACAGCCACCTCAGCATCGACCTGCTGGGTTTCAGCGATCCTTCCGCCTCAGCCTTCCCAGTAGTCAGTGCGTGCTACCACGCCTGGCTTTTTTTTTAATTTTATTTTATTGCAGAAACAAGGTCTTAACAAGTTGCCCAGGCTGGTCTCAAACCTGCGGGCTCAGGCAATTCAAAGGCCTCGGTTTCCCAAAGTGCTGGGATTACAGGCTGAGCCACTGAGCCCAGCCTGTAAAAAGGTTTAAGAGGCCAATTGCAAGCAATGTCATTTTTAAAATTATGTATTCATTTATTACAGAGTTGTGGGGTACAAGTGAGGATTAACTACATAAGTAAGTTGCATGCAGGTGAAGTTTGGGCTTCTAACTGGCCCCCACTCCCTCTGGCAGTGGACCAGGTACGCTTTGTGTTGTCACATGTCTCCCATCCGCCTCTCTCCCTCCCTTGCCTAGCAGTGCCCAGCGACTGCCGATCCCACCCTTGTGCTAATGTGACTAGTGTTCAGAGCCCACTTAGGAGTAGCAATGTCATTTTAATAATATCCTGGGACCTTGCTCTAACTAGCTAGAGAAATTCTGTACAAGGCAGATTCAGGCTAGAGCCCATCCAAGGGTGGTCACTAATTGAAGCAACTCTGGGTGCAGGGTAGAGAGGGAGCAGCGACCAGAGGCAGCAAAGCCAAGTAGGAAGCCCTGGTGGTTCAGGTGAGGTCACAAGGGCCTGAAATAAAACGGTGAGAGCAGGAAACAAAGGACATGCTTGAGAGGCATTAAGTCTGGATGTGTTTGATGAACTGACCAGCGGCTGGCAGACGCCATCTGTTTAAAGAGATGATGCATGGCGGGAAGGAAGTGAGAGAAAGCGATCCATGCCGGTAAGCGATGGGGGCGATGTCAGCAGGAGGTGCTCACTGTGTCTGCTGGAGACGTTGGACTCTGGACCCGGCCCCATGCGTATATGTTCAAGTTCTACAGAAAGAGGAGCCGCGGGCAGAAGCCGAAGGAGCTGTTTTCTCAAGACTGTGAGACACAGGACCACAGACACGCTGCTTCGTGCCCAGGTGATGAAATGTAACCCACAAGAGAGGTAAGTATGTTTTCTCCTCTCTTGCCCAGGACAGAGGATGGTTCAGCTCAGGGATGTGGGCGAGGACTGAGGCCCGAGTCGGCCTGGAGAGCATTAGCAGGCAGACTTTTGGCAGAAGCCCCAGGGTCACCCCAGGGAACGCAGGCAGTAGAAAGGCCCAGACTGGATCTGGGGGCAAGGGACAGCACAGGAGCTGGAGTGAAGGAACAGGAGCAAGACCCCAGTGGGATGGGGGAGGGGCCCAGGCTGGTGAAATTCGAGTTCTGACCGTGCATTTGACCTCATCTGTCCCCACTAGCGGGCAAGGCCTGGAAACATTCATGTTGCAAATAGACACACACCCACACTTATCGCATTACATTCCAATCCGCGGTTTACAAGACTCTCCCTGAGCTTTGCGAATGGTAAGGAGCATGTCATTCATCTTGTGTCTCTGTCCATTGCACACAGTGAGTAGTAGCTGCTCAGTTGGCACTGGCCTTCAAACAGACAAAACACCAAGAGGAATCTCATCACCCAGTCCCCGACTCTAAAACAGCATCATTACGAAACTTCAGCATGAGAAATAAAAATCAATAATATGCTTCCTGCAGAAACCAGGAATCCTGAGGTGACACTGGGGCCCAGAAGTGCCCGGTTTCTTCAGGTACTGCTAGCAAATTGCCTCTATTCTTCCACTTCTTGCAAAGCAGAGATGACTTTGAACTTAATAAAATGGACTGTTCCGCCAAGAATAGCAAATTCAGAGAAGGTATAAAAAAATCTTAAATAACATTTTTAATATTATTTTATTTTCTGTGCGCTGGAGGGTATATTAATTAGCCTTTCTGGAGACCAAAGATTTAAGAAACAGCCACAATTACACAGGCATCCACACCAGCTTCAATCCTGTGATCCAAGAGGGGGCTCCCTCCAGAGCCACTTGGGCCAGAAGGAGAGGACTGGAGTTTTACTTAAAACGAGGCTCTCAAGTTGGGTGTGAGGGCTCATGCCTGTAATCCCAGCACTTTGGGAGACCAAGGCAGAAGGATCTCTTGAGGCCAGGAGTCTGAGACCAGGCTGGACAACATAGCGAGAACCACATCTATACAAAAAGATAATAAAATTTCAAAATTAAAAAAAAAGAAAAAGGCTTGAGAGGCACTGAGGAAGGAGCTCTAATGGAAGCTCTGCTACAGAAAGTTCTCCCGGAAGCAACAGAGCCACCACTTAGATCTGCTGCCCAAAGGCCACAAAAGCAGAGTTTGGGGCAAGGGGGAGGAGGAGATAGCCCAAAGAGGCCAGCCCTTCCTGCAGAAGGTCAGCCAACTGCCCTAAATTAGGAACTCTAATTCACTGCCATACACGGTGTGAGACCTTTCCGGTCGACAGAATGCAGAGCAATTTTAGTGTCCCTGGCAGTGGATCCAGAGGCTTCTCCCTGTTGGGTTTGCACAGCAGGGGTCACAACACAGAATAATCCCATTAAGTCCCAACTGCTGCACCCCCGGCCATGTGATTCATGGGCGTGCAGGGGCCTTACCCTTACCAGTGAAACCAAATGTAAACCTGCTCTTGGTGCCAATCCTGCATGGAAGTAGGTCCAGGGTGGTGGGGTGGAAGCAGGGACTTAAAGAGATGCTCTCATTTATGACCGAGATCTGAGTTGTCCGCCTCCAACCCTTTTTCTTCTGCCAGAGTCATTGATTTTTTTAACTGCCCTAAGAGAGGCCCACACTTTAAAGCTCTATCCTCCTTGGTTCCTCCCGCTATCGATAAGAAGGAAAAAAACAGAACCACTCTCAGACCCAGGCAGGACAACTGGTCCAACACAGCCACTGGAGTCGGTTGCTAGGATCACAGGGAGCTCTTTTCAGGCTCTGGAGAAAATTGTTTCCAAAGCAAGAAAAATAAGGAACATTAATTGTAATGTTTAAAGAATTTTAACTGGGCATGGTGGCGCACGCCTATAAGCCCAGTGCTTTGGGAGGCCGAGGTGAGAGGATTGCCTGAGCCCACAGGTTTGAGACAAGCCTGGGCAACTTGACAAGACCTCATCTCTACAATAAAAAAATTAAAAAAAAAAAATTAGCCAGGCATGGTGGCGCGGGCTTGTAGTTCCAGTTACTTGGAAAGCTGAGGCAGAAAGATCGCCTGAGTCCAGCAGGTTGAGGCTACGGTGGCCAAGAGTATGCCACTGCCCTCCAGCCTGGGTGACAGAGTAAGACTCCAACTCAAAAATAATAATAATAATTTTAAAACAAGTGTTTGGCATTCCAGCTTGCTTTTCTAGTCTTAGCACTTGAGGGGAAAAAAAATCCTGCATTTCCAAATATTAAACTATGTTGCTGTTGACATTTATTTATTTGTTATTGAATCAGAGTCTCACTCTGTCGCCCAGACTGGAATGCAGTGGCATGTTAGTGGCTCACCACAGCCTTGACCTCCTGGGCTCAGGCAATCCTTTCACCTCAGCCTCCTGTGTAGCTGAGAATACAGGCACCTACCACCACACCCAACTAATTTTTTGATTTTTTTTTTTTTTTTGTATAGATGAGGTCTGGCTATGTTGTCCAGGCTGGTCTCAAAAATCCTGGGCTCCAGCAATCCTGCCTCAGCCTCCAAAAGTGCTGGAATTTTAGGCATAAGCCACTGAGTCCAACCTCTCTTGACTTTAAAAAACGGCCTGGTGGTATTTTTCTCTCAGATATACATGGCACAGCAAATGGTGTATCCACCTATCACAGCTACATGGAAAGACTCAAGACTCAGTCATAGCTGGGATGCAGCAAAGATGGGACATGAAAATCAATTCCAGGTCTAACTGAGACTGGCTTAATAAGGGTGATACAGTTTAAGAGCATGCTCATTTTCCACACACCCACTAGGAACATATTTCTGAACCTGAATCCTGCCCTTCAAGACAATCCATCCTAGTCTGCAAGATGACGCATGTGTAAAAAGGACCAGGATAGAACACAGAGATGGTAAGTGAAGGTGGTCACAAGAGTTCAGAAGACCAGCGTGCGTCCGGGGAGGAGGCCTCTCTTAGGAGTCTCCAACGGATGGTCTAAGGCCAGTTCTACCTCAGATGGACCAAAAAGCTGTTCAACTTGCAAGAGCAACTGAGACACCTCATAGGAGAGGAAAACGGAGCTGTCCATCTGAACACTTACAACCGGCCCCTTTCTGAAGCGCCTCTGGAGCAGAACAGGGTCACCACCCTTCAGAGCCGGTTGAGACCGGCATGGTAAACTCTTCCCAGCTGGCTCCCTCTGGACCATGGCCAGCTTCCTGAGAAGGGGAAGATGAGCTAAAAACCAGGTCAACTGAAGCCAGACTCTGTCTCTGTCCCCATGCAGCCTGTGACCTGGTGTGGGAAAAAAGGGAGAAGCGTAATCCGCCACCCACTCACCTACTCTAACGCAGAGCCTGACAGGAGGAAAGTCACCCAGGTTCCTCATTTGTGAAGCCTCCTTGAGGAGGACAGACTGCCAACTCTCCAGCCAGACCAGCAGCATGGGTCAGGTCCTTTTGTGGGTTGCTATGGTGGTGTCCCTGTCATTGTCACAGCCATTTACTAACACTGAGGGACTCCTCATCGGTCCCCACCCACCCCTCCAACCAGGGGAAGACCAGCAGTAGGGCTGGTGGGAGAGTCAGAAACCGCTGCAGCTCCTGTGACTGGGAAAGTCCCATGTGCCGGGACTGGGACAGCTTAGAGGACCCACCACCCTCAGTCCAACGGGTTGACTAAGGGCGGCAAGAAGGCCTGGTATTTGAGCGAGAAGTCAAGAAGGAGAAGCGTGTGGACATCAAAAGTATCCAATATCTGGATGAATGAGGGGCACGCACCCAAAGGTCTCAAAGACATTCAATGACAAACATAAAATAAAGGAGAAGAAAAGGTGCATTTCCAGGAACGAAAACCAGTCAGGGCCCAGATCCACAGAAGCATCGACACTGTTTTCTGCCTTCCCTCCTGCAATCTTTCTATACTTTATGTCTGCTCCAGGACAGAGTTTTTACCTCCCTCCAAACTTTCCCACATCCCAGCTCTCCAGGGTTCATTCATCGTAAGATTTTTTAAAACCACTAACGTTCAAGACATTCTGAACGGATAGAACTGCACTCACCTGCCCCTGCTGACTCTCTGTCACTGTCCGCCCTGTTCACTGTTCTGATTTCAAATTCCCCGCCACACGCACTAACGCTTCATTTCTCCCTCCTCTGACGTTGGCCCCCTGGGTTATGGAGGTCAGGGGACACATCTCCCGATAAAGCTGAACACAGAGGCAGGAGGAGGAGATGACGCGTCTCTGGCCCGAAGTAAGTGCCTCCCTCTGGGATAAGCCAGGAGGAGCCGGAGGCTGCAGGAAGGGGAGCCAACGTCAATGTCATGTCTCGCTATTCAAAGTATGGTCCGGGCTCAGCAGCGTCGGCATCTCCCAGGGGTTTGTTAAACATGCAGCATCTCAGACCCAGCCCCAGAGCAACGGGATCAGGATGTGAATTTGAACAACACACTAGCAAACATGTCCAGTTATCTCGATAGTATCTAATACCTATGATATTATGTATAATATCTAATAGAGAACCAATGAGCACTGCACATTCAGATGGCTTTCTACCTACGTTATCTCTTTTAATCCTCAGGACAGGCTGTCCTAGGTATTCTGACCTCCTTTTTACAGGCAAAGAAACCTTGGCTCAGAGTGGTTCACTAATTTGCCCAAGACTGCACAGCTACCTTGTGGCAAAGCACAGAGTTGAGCCAAATCTGGCCGATTTCAAAGTTATTGTTTTTTCTGCTGCATACCCAAAGTCCAATGCAGAGTGAGGAGAGGTCCAGTGCAAAATGAGCTACAAGCCATCCTGGGAGATGCCGAAATGCATGCAGATAAGCTGTCACGCAAACGTGTGACAGCAGGTGACAAGCCCAGTGGGCTGAGGATCCGTTTCTGAAGGCCACAGGAGGACTGGCATGAACCAGACTGCACCTCAGTCCTGGGGCATCTGTGGCACTGAACAGGGACCCCAGAGACAGAGCTGGCCCATCTCACTGCGGGAGAAAGGCACAAGCCCAGCAGCCAGCACCAGACCCAATACGGCAGACGTGTCTGGGGGCTGCACACCAGTGCCTCAAGCTAGAGTCACTTAAACCCTTCCTGCCTAAAATCAGACCTGGCCCTGGGAGGAAGAGGCAGCTGTGGGGAAAAGCCCTGTAGAATAGGCGGCCGGCGAGTCTGGAGAGAGACTGACTGAAGTCACGGTTTTGCTGCATGGTGAGGGGTCCACAATGTCACAGGTGGCCACAGGACTTGGTGCTATGAGTTATGAAACTGTTTCAGCATCTGTCTTCACGGCCGGGGGAGGCCTGGCAGCAGCTGCAGTGCTCTGCTAGGGGGTGAGCCCAAGGTGCTGTGGGAGGCCCCAACCAATATATTCTCCATGGAGCCCAAGAGCCTTCTCAACTTACTGCAAATGCACAAACAGTCTCCGTTTCAAAGTGGGGCCCTCCATCCGTATCTGCTTGTTGTCAAGAAAATGTTGCTGAGAAATGATTTCTTCATTTCTAACAGGCATCTAGAAAGCAACAGAGGGATGGTAGAAAGCCACAGGACGGCCATTTGGCAAAGTTCTTCAGAACTGCTGTTCCATTTTTCTGTTTTGTAGGCTCCGGGGTTCCAGTGAGACTTCTACAATCAAGCAAGGATCCCATTTCTTAACGTTTTGCAAGTGTTTTTTACAAGCGCCAAAAAACATGCCTAGGGCAGAGCCACTGACTTTCTGAGCTCTGTTTACTGAAGCACAGATTGCGACAGCCCCCGAGCTGGTCGCTCCTGTCCAATCTGTCCTTCGTGTTACCAAATTCGGCTCCTTAAATCGGGGTTTTCTCCTTGTCACTCACTTGCTCAAGGGCTTCTATCGCTGGTGGGAGCACGTCCAAACTCAGATTTGCATCGAAGCCCCTCCGCCAGCAGGCCCAGTCACCCACGAGGGCTGGGTACATGCTGTCCATCCCCAAGAGCAGGTTTCAGGCCAGCCCAGCTCCTCGGCGCCACCGGGCTTTCCTCCTGCGGCAGTTTCCACCCACTGTGTCTCTTAAGCAAGCCGAACCTACACAGTGGTAAAACGAGGCCAAGGCCAAAGTCATATGACAACAGACCCTCAAACTGGGTGCCCTCTGCCCAGCTGCGGGTTTGCATAGAAGTTGGAGGAAGTGGTATGCCGGTAAATGTTTAACAACTGGCTCTCCAGGAGAGAAAATATGTTCATATGTGTCTATACACATAGGCTTATTATAAACTTTACTGTTGCACAATGCACACAATCTGGCAAATTCCATATAGCCAGTTGATTTTCATATATGCTTCTACTGATTTTGACAAACTCACCTGGCAACCAATGAGCAAGTATAGTTCCGACAGGGCTGTTGGTTGATGTTTTCCTTTATGTATGAGGGGACCCAAAAAACCCCGGAATTATCTTTTGGAGCGTAGGCCCCTGATATTACAGACTTCCCCCACTAGGTAAGCGTTCTAGAACCCACTGGCATCAATGTACCAGCTAGCATTGTTCTTGGAAAAACATTGGCTTGTTTTGTTTTGTTGTGAGGGAATCCTAAAAAATATAACGCCTCAGGTTTCTATATCAAGATGGCACATAGGTGTTTGCAGTATGCTAAATGTGGCACAAATTAAAATTTGGTGGGATGTATTAGAAACAACATGGCTTTTTCTGAAAACTATCGGAGACGCAAAAATGACAAAAGTGCATATAGTCATATAATTAGTGCTAATATTCACTCAATGAATATTTCTTGAGCACATATGAAAAGGGACCCCCTCGGAAAAAAAATTATCTTTTGGAAGGTAGGCCCTTTGTAGTACAGGCTTCCCCCTCTAGGAACCCATCAGCATTGATTTTCTTTTGGAGATTCTTTCAAGGCGTTTGTCCATTTCATAGTGGGTGATTTATGAGTACACCTGCCCACACTGTGCTGAGTGTTCAGCAGTTTTTGACCAAAAAACAGCACAACTCCCATGCCCCACCCTCCCTATCACCTGATCTTGCCCTGACTTTTTTTTTTTTTTTTTTGGTTTCTCTGTATGAAAAAATGTCCTCTAAGGGAAACATTTTGCTGCTGTGGAAGAGGTAAAACAAAAACAGCAGAAGCACAAAAGGCCTCCACATTTATGAGCTTAAAAACTGTTTTGAGCAGTAGAAAAAACATCTTAATGGTTGTATTGCATCCAATGGAGAGCACTTTGAAGGTGACTGAAGTTCAAACATGTACAGATAAAGACAATTTTTTATAAATAAATTCCGTTTTGGGGAGAGGTCCCCCCTCATAAACAACAGGAAAGCTAAATAACAAAGATCTATGTCAAAACTTCCTCATTCGTCCATGATAGGAACCCCTTATTTGCAGAATCAGATACTGTTTTCAAATGCTGAAAGAATATTTCCTCTTTTTTTTTTCTTTTTGGTGCTCTTCACAAAGTAATGACTACAGATGAGCAGACTTTAAAGTTTTATCTTATTTTTAACATCTCTATCAGCTTCTTTAGTCTAAGAGTTCAGCAAGTTTTCACTCTTAAGGTCTAAAGAGTAAATATAAATATCGTTAACATTGTGAGCCCTGCAGTTTCTTTTGCAACTACTCAACTCTGTTATGATAGTGCAAGATCAGCAGTGGACAACATGTACACAAAAAAGCATTGCAGCTGTGTTCCAGCAAAACTTTTATGAAAGCAAGCCAGGGCCCACAAGTTGTAGTCTGCAAGCCCATTGTCTAGACAATCAATGGGATAATAAATCCAGTCATGAATTGTAGCATTGATTTACAAATCAGCCACTGTGGCTATTTCACACTATGGAAGATGTGACATTACTGAAAAAGGTAGTTGCGGAGGAAAAGAACATTAGTGCATGGCTATCTAATAAAGTAATTTCACCTGCATGAGTTTCATAAGGCTGCCGTTGCAGGTACCACAGACTAAATGCCTTAAGCAACAGAAATGTATTGCCTCACAGTTCAGGAGGCTGAAGTCCAAGATTGAGGCATGGGCCAGGTTGGTTCCTTCTGTGAGCCTCGAGATAAAATCTGTTCCATGCTTCTCTCTTAGCTCCTAGTGGTTTACTGGCAATGTTTGGTGGTTCTTGGCTTCTGCTATATCACCCCAATTTCTGCCTTCATCTTCACAAGACACTCTTCCTATATCTTTCTCTGTGACCAAATGTTCCCTTTTAAAAAGGTCATCAGTAATATTGGATTAGGACCCCCCCCTAATAACCTCATCTTAACTAACTGCATCTTCAACAACCCTATTTCCAAATAAGGTTACACTCTGAGGTTCTGGGGGTTAAAACTTCAACATATGGGCTGGGTGCAGTGGCTCATGCCTATAATCCCAGTATTTTGGGAGGCCGAGGTGAGAAGACTGTCTGAGCCCATGGGTTTGAGACCAGCCTGGACAACTTCGCAAGACCTCATCTCTACAATAAGTAAAAAAAAAAAATTAGCCAGGTGTGGTGGCGCATACCTGTATTTCCAGCTACTTGGAAGGCTGAGGCAGAAGGATCACCTGAGCCCAGCAGGTTGAGGCTGCGGTGGCTGTGAGCATGCCACTGCACTCCAGCCTGGTGACAGAGTGAGATTCCAATTCAAAAAAAAAAAAAAAAACTTTGACATATGCATTTGTGATGGGAGGGGGAAGTACAACTCGAACACATAAACCCACCATACAGTTACAGTAGTCATAAATAACTTACAGAGCACAGAAAACTTTTTAAAAAGTAGTAAAACACCCAGGAAGTAATGTTTTTGAGCATTCATTAGCTTTGTTTTATCTAATTGATTTAATAAGTTCATGTAAGTTTGATATCGTTTAATTATAATAGATATTTTTAATAACGGGCTTACAAATTTTCTGAAAATATGTTAATCAATTCTCTTAAGCCAATAAGAGTCCATTTCAGCTCAACCCTGGTTGAAGGGAATATGTGCCATGGGACCCCAGGTACGTAATGTCCCCTCGGAGCCAGAAACAAGAGGAACCAACCCACAGTCCTGAATTCCTCCCTTCCTGCAGGAACCTTAGGAGACAGAATGTGTCCCTCTCGCTTACTCTCCCCACCCCTCTAACCTGCACTAGTCACGCGAGAGTCTCAGCCTCAGTGGGCCAAAACTTATTCCCCTTCTCCAAAAAGAAAGAGACAAGCTCTTTCAGTGCTGTGCAGGAGCATATCAGACTTCATATGAGGGCCCGTTCTTTTTTTTTTTTTTTTTTTTTTTAGTTGGAGTCTCACTCTATCACCCAGACTGGAGTGCAGTGGCCGCTCCTGGCCACCGCAACCTCGACCTACTGGGCTCCAGCGATCCTTCTGCTCAGCCTTCCAAGTAGCTGGAACTGCAGGCGCGCACTACCATACCCGGCTAACTTTTTTTTTTATTTATTGTAGAGATGAGGTCTCACCAAGTTGCCCAGGCGGGTCTCGAACCCGCGGGCTCAGGCAATCAACTCACCTCAGCCTCCCAAGGCATGGGATTACAGGCTGAGCCACCGAGTCCAGCTTCTTTTCCTTTTTAAATCTCATTTTGCTTTCAGGGAGTAAACTTATAACCCCAATGCATGAACAGATTGCAAGGCAGTGGAAAGTGGGCTCCAGATTATCCATACTCCTGTTGGTGGATACTGGGATCTGCAGATAGATTTTGAATCACAGCTCCCCACTCAATTAAATCTCAAAACTGCAAAAAGGATCACCTCCAACCTACAGTCCAACTCCAGAAGTGAACAAAGCCAGAGGATACACATAAGTAAAAATAGGAGAATAAACAAACAGAAGTAAAAGTAACCCCTCCACTCCTGAACAACAGAATTAAAGAAGACAGAGGGAGGGGAAAAGGGAAAAGTGAGGAGAAAAATCTACACAAATGAAGAAAAACCAGAAGAAGAATATAGGTCTCACACAGAGCCCTGGGAGATCAGACACTGAGAAAACAGAATTTGGAATGCAAACAATGAAGAGCCCATGACTGGTCACATACGACAACCCAGACATCAAGATGTTAATGAAGAGAATAAAAGGAACTGAGGAGAGACAAGAGGAAAATAGGAAGGAGCTGATAACTGAAATAACAGCAGTAAAGAATACTGTGATTGAAATAAATAACAAACTAATAAGCATGGAAAGCAGACTTAGCCAAGCAGAAGAATCTCAGAGCTTGAAGACTAAAAGACAAAACTAGCCCAAACTGTCAAAAACAGAAAAAAAAGCTTAAAAAGACAGAACAAAACCTTCAAGAGATGAATGATTACTTCAAGAGATTGAACCTAAGAGTAATTGGACTTCCTGAGGCAGAAAGAGAGACAGAGACCACCCTGAAACAAACATTCCATGAAATTATTCAAGAAAACTTCCCTCATCTCATCAGTGATGCAAAAATTCAAACACAAGAGATTGAGAGAACCCCCGCAAGATAACAAATGAGAAGACCAACTCCCAGACACATAATAATTTGCCTAAACAAAGTAGGTATAAAAGAAAAAATCCTAAAGGCAGCAAGAGTAAAAGGTAAGACTAACTACCAGAGAAAACCAATTAGAACAGCAACAGATTTATATACAGAAACCCTTCAGGCTAGGAGAGCTGGAGCCCAGTCTTCAAAGTTCTCAAAGATAAACAGTTTCAAACAAGAAAAACCTACCCAGCCAAGTTAAGCTTCATCAGTGAGGGAGAATTAAAATCTTTCCCAGACATCCAATCCCTAAGAACTTATGCTGCCTCCAGACCACCTCTACAAGAAACACTTAATAAAGTATTAAAAACAGAAAAAAAGGAGAAAAGAACAACAATGTTCTTCACAAGAGTACAGGGAAAAGATGGAAACACAC
>CAUYQG010059328.1:0-24015 GCA_963574415.1 Tarsius wallacei | reverse complement strand
CCAAAAGATAATTCCAGGTTGTTTTGGCTCCCCTTTCATATGCCACCAAACACATGTATTCATTCGACAAACATTTCTTGGTCTCCTGCTATGTGCATTGCACTGTGCTAGGGTTAAGGAGGTGGGTGTGTCTCCAAGGTCAGCGGGACACCACGAACTCTGACCAAAGTCCCTTTTCACCTCTCTCGGGGGGACCACTCACACTGACTTGACAAAAACGCAAACCTTTATAAGAATCATTCCTCCCGCCTGGTACAGTCACTGCCCTCCACCTCCAGACTGACACCTTTCACCTGGGAGACGCCTCCTCTCTCCTGGGTCCTGTCCTTCCACACCAGCACCTGGAGGGGGGTATCCATGGGAGGGCACAAGTGCCTGTTTTTCTCCAGGGCCCAGCACTTGTTTGACACTCCAGGGTTTACTAAAGATGTGCTACTTCGAGTCAGTTAATTATTTCAATTCTCACTGGCTTTCTAGTAGGGCATCTCTGTGTATGACTTCAGAATTCCAGATTTTTTTACCTGACCCTTTTTTCTGCTGAAGGAGGAGATAGACTCTTCTCATTAGAGAGAGGACCAGAAAACCCTCCCTGTGAGACTCCAAGCCATCATGTCCTTCCTCCAGCGGCAGCCGGGAAGTTTCCGGGAGCATAAGACCGTGTGTTTGTTAATGGAGGGAATATATGCAGTCTAGGGCTGCTGAGACTGTCTCCTCTCATGTAAACGGCCGGGGGAGGGGAGGGGGGGAAGCGGGACCCTTCCAGCCAAGCTGTTCCTGGGAGCCACATCGTAGCACAGTAACACCATTCTGTGTGACCGGCAGAATTGTGAATGAGAAAAAAGCCACAAGGAACAAATCGTAAAAAAGGAACATGCTCACTGCAGGTGGAATTTTCAAGAAGAAAAGTGGATACTAATAGTGAAGGGGTGATTTGAGGGTCCTGTGACTGATATATGCGGGAATGTCGCTGGATGGGCAGCGAGGCACTCTTCTCATGAAGCAGCGCAGGCCACGAGGCCACAAAGCTGCGTGTACAGGAGGGACTTGATGCTGGCGCAGGCGTCTCACTGGAATTCAGCAACAGGCAGTCCTGGGAAAGTGCTGGCGAGTAGGGACACGCAGTCCATGCAAGAGGCTTCTTCCCTGCCTCTACCTGGTGGCGTCTTCTGGAGCCTCCAGCAGTGTCACACGCGGAACAAGCCTGTGTCGCCGAGGCTGCCATAGACCTGGCAGCAGAGACATGTGCTGGGGTTCAGTCTAGCCAGGCCCTTCCTGCCATAAATCAGATTACTTTCATTTCACTTGCGGAGTGTGCTGTTCCTCAGAGTAATGAATTTCCTCTGTGCCTCTGAGCACACAAACATGGTTTTCATTAGCTTTCTCTGTCTTTAGAAAAAAGCAGCGGGGAGGGAGAAGGAGGGGAAGAGGGAATGTCAGCAAAGTCAGCAAGATGGGGGTTACCTCCACAGAGGCAGGGGCACTCGTGCGGCCAGGCTGGGTGGCTGTGGGCAGCACCAGGCCCCTGGCTTTCTCCTGCAGTGCCAAGAAAGGGGAAGACGTGGAGGGTGCACATCTCACTCTGAGAACTAAGCAACGTGAAAGGAGAGAGAGGAAGGAAGGAAGATGCTTCTCGAACCTTGCTTGAGAAGAACGGTATGTACAGGCCAGCCCGGTGACCACCAGACCACACAGAGGGGCCTGGGTTCTTCCGGAATCATGAGAGCGTGGGAGCAGTCTGCTGCACGGGGTCACAGTTTGGACTCTGTTCCACGGCCCACAGGCCCACGTGTGCGTGTGTGTGTGTGCGCACGGGTGTCTGTGTGCATGTGTGTGCACACATCTCTGTGTGTATACATATGTTTGTATGAGTGTGTTATGTATGTGTGTGATTTCATGCAAACAAGAAGGCCCGGGCTTTCCCAGTTTCAACTCTACCCTCTGAGCCATGTAAGGTTGCAGTTCTTGGGGCTGAACATGCAGTTGTTCACTCATGGTTTGGACTCCTGTTCCGGGAGACTCATCACAACAGGGTTGGCTTTCTCATGAATGGCGCATACTTGAACCTGAACACTGTCTAGGCTCTGTTGACCCTTTGACTTCTGCCAAGGCTTTTTTTGCTGTTGTTTTTGGAAGTTTGGGGATGGAGAGTGGGGAACTAGAGTCTTCTCAGATTATCCCAGAGAGGGAATTACACCATTAAAAATAAAAACCTTCTGGTTTTCCAAGCTACTTATTCCTAGTGAAAATGCCCTGGGTCTGTCTTCCTAGGACCTCCCCCATCAGTCTGTTCCCCCTTCCCTGGGTCTGTCTTTCCAGGACTACCCCATCAGTCTGTTCCCCTTTTCCCGGGTCTCTCTTCCCAGGACTGCCCCATCAGTCTGTTCCATCCTCTGCCCCCCTAGAACATGGTATGCTTATTTATCCTCTAGAGAGGAAGGAGTAACAGTCATGAAAGTGTCAAGGAGCAGAATTCCAGGCCACAGTTGTCACTGACAGTTCACTGCAAACCTTGCTTGTACCCCAGATAAGGAAGCTCGACGCTTCTCATAGTGCAGCGTCCTCAGCCTAGCCTGGACCTTCCGGGTGGCTGTTCCTGGTGCCTTGGGAGGTGCAGCTGGTTCCCATGGAGACGAGGAGGCTGCAGTTTCTAAGGGCCAGCCCCTCTCCCAGGTGAGGCTGCCCTGCCAACGTGTGCACAGCACCTGGGAGAGAGTCCCAGCATGCTTCCCTTTAGACCGGAAACTGGCTTGGGCTTGTTTTGTTGAGCACAAAGAAGCCTTCCTTGTTAAAACTTCCCGTAGCTGTTTAATATTCACTCAGCAGTATGCTAGTCCCTGATCAAGCCCTCCTCCTCCGTAAATCATATCCACTCCATCACTGTTGTGACTGGAAACATGAGTTGTGACATTGCAGATCCCTCAGGACGTAACCCTCTGCAGCTGTGGACGCCAGAGCTGTTTTCTGGTATTATTAAAGGGACCTGAGTGACTTCTACTGGGAAAAAAAACTAAGATGTGGTGAAACTCATAAGGTGCCCAGAGATGGAGGGGTTTCATTATGAACATGGCCCTGTGACCGTGTCCTCATGGAAGTAAGTCAGAATCGTAACAGTTGTGCAGGGATGGCAGGCATAATGTTCCACTGTCATTTTGCCTTTCTTGGGGGAAAAATAAAACTCAAATGTGGAGTATGAAATCAGACATATTTCGTGCTTTAGAACAGCATTGGAATGGAATGCTTTCAAGGCTCCATAGAGCAAATATTACCTTTCTTTCCTGCAGGTATTTTGAAGAATTTGCCATTCTTGTTTTAAGGCATTGATTCTCCTTGCTACAGAAGAGGTGTAGACTTTCTAAATGTTTGTTATCTAAGGATGTGACTGACCAGCCTGGCCCCTGCCATGTCTGGGCTCCGAGGTGTGTCCCTATGTATGGACATGTATCAGAGGGGTGGGTCCCTCCAACAGGGAGTGAAACAAAGGGAAGAAGGAAAGAAAAATGTTGGCTTGAGAGCTGAGACCAAGACCATGCCCCAGATGTTCCTCTTCCAGAGCACTTTTTTGTTCACTTCTTTATTCAAGCATTCAGTCCTTTAAGAAGTGGTTCCTTGTCATCTCCTGAGAGCCCAGAACAGAGCCAGGTCCCGGGAGGTCTAGTTCATAGGCAACTTGCCCTCAGGGACAGGTATGCTTACCAAGAATGTTATTTCCTCACTGCCGTAGTGTAGGAAGCTGTGGGCTTCGTTGGCCTTCATTCACAGCACTCAGTGTGTCTGCATCTCAGAGCACAGACCTCACCCTGACTGTCCTGCCATTGCCACCAACCTGACTACAGTGTAGACACCAGCTTTTGTGATAGGGCCAGTCTCTAATTGGGTATCGATTTCTGTCATATCTTGAAGAAGTGGTCCAAGCCCCGAAGCAACAGTTGGTAGAAAATGATTTTAAGTAACTTGAAGAAAGTAACTATAAACTTAGAGTCATTCTAAAGTTAACCATCAGGGAAAAACACTGAGAAGAGCTTAGAAAAAGCTGTAGAAATTTGGTGACTATGCTTTCTTTGAGGCTGGAGCAGGGCAAGAATTAGGGAAGGAACTTCTAAGATATCAAAGTAAACGCAAGACTTTTAGGGACTCAGCACATGGGGGAGGCAGGATGCTGTGAGAGATGCAGGTGGGGTCAGATGGGCTCCCCCCCTCATCTTGGGGCAGGAATGAAGCAGAAGCCCTGGACTTAGGGACGACATGCTGCCCGCCCTCTGAGCAGCACAGTGAGCACAATCTCCTGTTAGCCAGGGCCCAGGAGAGGCCATGCAGGGCCACCATGCCCCAGAATGAGTGTGCCCATGGCTCAATGGGCAGGGTTCCAAATACAGTTAAGTGACAGGGACAGGGTGATGAAGAGAACAGATGCCATGTCAGGAGAAAGCTCAGAGTGGGGAGGCGTCAGCTTTGAAGTAGAAGTTAGGACCACGACATCCTGCACACAGGTCAGCACCAAGTCTCAGTGTTGCCGGGTGCCGTCATCACTGGGGAGACCCCGAGCAATGCGTGGCCATCTCTGGAGATGTCAGAGTGCTCACCGCTGTCCCCTCAGCTGGCCACGTGAAGAGAGGCCTTGCAAACTCCTCCTTGCCAATGACTCGAGGTACAAGGTGCACAGTCAGCCTTACCTCGGGGCCCTTGGTCTTCAGGCTAAGTGGTCAGAGGCCAGCCCCCAGAAGGCAAGCCCGGGACTTGCCCAGCACAGAGAACAGGGTGACAGTGGCTGTGCCTCACACCCCTGGAGTCTCAGAGACACTGCAGGCCTCTCCAGTGGCTCTCTCCTCAATCTCTATAGGCCTGAGGGACAGAGTCATGACCCAAGAACAGAGACCCCTGTCTCCTGAGAGCAGTGGGCTCCATGGGACCCCCCAAAAGCAGCCCCAACCATGAGCAGTTTCCATGACATCTATCTTCACCTTCAGTAGCCACTGCCATCCTGGGGGGTCAGGCAGGGGACTTACCGCTGAAGGTTTCCGGGTACTTCCACAGTGTATGCAGGTGTGACCCTCCCACCACCCAGCATACTTGGTGTCCTTCCATATTTTGACACTCTACTCTACCACTCCCTGCTCAGCCGTGTGACCCTGAGCAATTTGCTCGACTGTGCTTCACCCATGCAGAGGAACCACAATGGTTCCTATAGGAATTAAATGAAGTAGACGTCTGGCATGTGTCAGGGCTGTCTGGTTGCTAGCCGTGGGGACTCAAGCTGATAACAAGGCAGTGGGTGTCGGTCCAGCATGCTCAACTTCATGCAGGGAGGTAGCCTTTGTGTTTCTCTGCAAGAAGGCCCGGCTAACTGGCGTCAGCCCTGGCCTCACGCACCTCTTGTGCTCCCCTCAAGCTCCTGGGCCCCTGTCCTCAGTACCTGGACACCCACTGGACTGGACAGCTCTGAACCAGGCTGTTCTGCAGCCCAGAGGTCCCCCTCACTGACACATGGCGTGTGTGTGCTGTCATCCAATGCCTTCACAGCAGAGGGGTGGATGCCAAGTGCTGCTGCTTTTTGCAGAAGGCCCTGCCTGGCTGGCTGCTGACCTGAGGGCAGCTCCCAGGGCGTCCACTGTGGAGAGCAGGGTAATACTGAAGGGCCAGGCCCAATTCAGACATGTCCTGCCATGCGTGTTTCCTACAGTAAGGAGGCGGGCCTCGTGTCTACTTCCTAGTGAGCCCCTTGTGTTTGTGAGCTGTCATTGTGCCCTCCTGTTCTCCACTTTAGCCCACCCCACCCCCAGAAGCACCTGGAAGTGCCCACAAGAAAGTGGCACTCTGATCTCGAGAGGAGCCTTGTCTGCAGTGTCCTCGGAATCATAGCAGGTGACACAGCTGTCACCGGATTTCAGGTCCTGCTGCCTGTTCCTCTCCCCATCCCATCATGTACTTCCTCCTCAGTGCTGTTCCAGCCCCAGGGAACCCATCCTGTCACCCCATCCTCCTTGGCACTGTTCTAGTCCGGAGAGTCCATCCCATTACCCCATTCTCCTCAGTGCTCTCTGGCCCTGGGAGCCCAGCTCATGACCCCATCCTCCTCGGCTCTGTTCCAGTCCTGGAGAGCCCATCTCATCACCCCATCCTCCTCAGAGCTGTTCTGACCCCAGAGAGCCCAGCTCATCATCCCATCCTCCTCGGTGCTGTTCTAGTCCCAGGGACCCCATTTCACCACCCCATCCTCCTTGGCACTGTCCGACCCTAGGCACCTTCACTGCTGCCCTGTGGCCCAACGTGACCATCCTGTGACAGTGAGTCCTGCTCACCAAGCACCAGGCACAGCACTAGACTCTCACTGCTGGCAGCACTCTAAGATATGTCTCGCAGGGTACATGTCTGCCTGGCCAATGTGATGGCCACTGCCACGAGTGAAATCCCCTTACCCCTTTCCATACTGCAGTCTGGCTGTTGAGCATGTGGCTGTGGCACATGCCCTGGTGAGCCAATGCTAGCCTTCTGTTCCTATAAGTTTACGTGAAGTAACCACTATGGCTGCCGAAGCCTTGGGGCAGCACAACCTCGAACAGCAACTGAGAGGACAGAGAGAAGGGGCAAGGGAGATGTGGACAGTGAGCCTACAGAGTAGGAAGGCTGTAGGGACCACGTGTGACCACGTGTGTCCACAGGCCTCAGACTCCCAGTGACAGGGCTTGCCTGTCCCCTCAGCCCCACTGTCTGAAGCCATGTCCGGGCTCATGGGGGTCCAAGAAGCATCAGGTGCATTGAATCGATGTCGAGTGAATGCAGGGTGTGCAGTGGTGGGATGGTCACCCCAGCAGAGCTGGCATCACTGGAAGGAAAAGGGACATGCCCAGGGCTCTGGTCACAGCAATGTGGCTGCTGTCGGCAGTTGCACCCCAGGTCTCCAAGCCCATTCAGCAGCTCAGCCTTCTCTGGGTCCTCCCTTCCCTCCAGCTCTCTGCTAGATTTGGAAATCCAGCTATTTAACCCCACATGGCGAGAAAGGGGAGATCTGGGTCACACCTCGAGCCCTCCCATCGTTCCCCGCCATGGACGTCTCTCATGGTCTCTCATACTGTCCTCTGCTCTGGCACTTCCTGTGTTGAGCCGTGTTACTCTGGCCTTTCCCCTCCCTCCTCCTTCTTGACAGCCATGACTGCTGTCAGATTGTTCTGTGGTCTCAAGAAACTACAAGACCACTTCAGAGCATATGGTGGAAGAACGTTGACTTTTTGAGTGGACGTGTCAGACTCAAGTCTCAGCTTCACAGCTTCCTACTCAGGGCAGTGTGGTCGATTACTACTTATAGCTATGTGTGCTAGTTACCAGTCTTGCTTTATGGCTTCCTACCTATTGACCATCTACTAGTTACTAGTTTTGTTTTACAGCTTCCTACCTACAGATCACAGGCCAGTTACTAGTCTTGCTTTACAAAGGCTTCCTACCTACTGCTACTAGTCTTGGCTTTACTGTTTCCTACCTATAGTCCATGGGTCCCTTACTAGTCTTGCTTTACACCTTCCTGCTCAGAGTTTCTCAACCACCCCTCTCCCTCCATTTCTTTGCTCCTTGACAGGGCCAACCACGAAAGGGCAGAGTCATACAGATCATCAAACTTGCCCTCCATACACAAAGCAGGGGTACAGGAGGGTCAAACATCTTACCATAATCAGCCATTGTTACAAAACCTTATACAGCGAGGCCCCTACATACGAACCTTCAAGTTGTGAACTTTCAAAGATGCAAACATACGTTCACATGTCCAGTCATGTAAGTTAGTTCATGTGGAGTACGTTGTCACATGTGTGCATCCTCTACAAGTGGTTTTGCTTTTGTGTACTTTACCGGACAGTCCTGTATGGAGTACAATAGTACAGTCTCGTTCTCTCAAGTCCAGGATATCAAGGAGCAAGCATAAAAGCAGCGTGACGCAGCTGGTACTATATGGTAGACTGTGTTGGCTGGGTACCTGGATTAACTTTCTTGGGCTTTCAAACAAATTGGACTTACAAACGTGCTCTTGGAACGGATGTTGTTTGCATGTAGGGGACTTACTGGTCTTTTTCCCTTTAAATTGCAGGGAAGGGAGAGGAGGGGGAGGTGGCAGGGGATCCCCTCCAAGTACAGAGAGGGCCAGCTTTGGAGGGAATGGGGAGGCAACCTCCAGGCCAGACACCCCCCCCAAAGCCAAGGGAAGAGGCCCGTGAGCGCCATGTGATGGGGCTTCTCCGAAGCTGGGCAAGGAAAAGAGCAGCAGCCTCTGGAAAATCACACGCTGTCCCCTCGAGGTCCTAGGGGAGATTATTTCTTAACGATCAGTTCAGCACTTTTACAAATCTCCACATGCCCACCCCTCCCCAACCCACCCACTGTCTCTGGTGTTTTTCTTACCCATTTGGAAATTCCCAAGTATGTCTAGGGCTTCGTTCTAGAGTGGATGAACATAGCTGGAATTGCTGTGTCGTCTGTTGCATATTTGCAGAAACATTTAAAAATCTAACTTGACCCTAATCTGCTAACATTGACCCAGAATTCCAGACAGATACTTGGATCATCTAAAATTGTAAACATTTGATATTTGTGTTCCTGGACTTGTTTCTTAATGCAAAATATTTGCATCTGGCATTTTTCACTCTTCTACAGGAAGTTTTTCAGACACCTTTGGGGGTGTGATTTCTTAATAGAACAGAATGGTTACGGTTTTGCAAACGTGGCACTGGACACTTCTCAAAACATCCTTGAATTTATCAAGGCTCAGATCCCCCAAGTCACAGAGATATTAGCATTTCTTTATAAATGCATTTGAGGTCCTCAATAACTTGAAAGGCTTCTATTTTAGCATTTAGGAGGAAACATAATGCTAATTAATAAAATAAGAACCCGTGTCAAATGACATAAATATTGGCCGTGACTGAAATGGCTTTGCTGCAGTGGAAAGGTCCCGAGCTGTCCTCTGACGGATGCCGCCACACCCGTGTTTTCCCTGGCACACACTGAGTGTCATGTCCACTTCTCCAGGCTGGAGCAGGAGCAAGGATCACCCCTAGTGTCGGGGGCAGTCATGCCGTCGAACAATATTAAGTGAGAGTTTATGATCAATACCCTTAAAACCCCAAGAGAAATGTTCCAACCCAAATTGTCTGAGGCTTAACTGTATGGTTCCCAATTAAATGAGTGAGTTTTGTGTTTAAATACCCCTGTCCTGCTCGGAATTCCCCACAGCCTGCTTTAAAGGCTGTAAAATGTGTTCCTGGCGACAGACTTCAGCTTAATAAGCTTCAGAAAGTTCTGATGGTTCCCTCACACTTCAACTTATAAAGGTGTGGGCAAGCAAGAAACCATGGTCCCATCTCCTGCATTTATCGGGAAGGGCACAGAATCCAGCTGCATTTCATTAACATTGTTTTGGAAAATTGAAGACGGCCCATGAGGAAACGAGGACTCAAAATTAAATGCCTGGACCTGAGGTTAAGCACTGCATGGGCCCCTGCGCTCCACCCCCTCGAATGGGGATGACAGATGATTTTGGCCTCTGCTGACCTGAGGGTTTGTCACTGGTGATTCAGCAAGAAGAACTGCTTGGACATGTGTAGAACTCGGTGCACAGGCCATTTCCCGTTCACTCCCTCGCAGGATGGTCACTCTTGGGTCACACATACCCCCAGAGCAGTTGAAACCTCTGTAAGCCCTTTTACAAGCCAGTCCCATTGGAAAGCATTTAATTACAGTGTCAATCACTTTGTGGTCTCTTGTTTCCCTGATAAAGAATTGCAAGTGGGTTGGGTCCTCACAGCAGCGTTGGCTGGGTACCCTTGACAATGGTGGCTTTGTGGCACAGTGCTGGCACAGTGTAGAGGTCATTATTTCATACAGCAACAGAAAAAGTTGCCGCTAGAGGCTCACATTCTTCACCTCTTCGTGGCAGTGGTTTTCATATTATATACGTTCTTCAACCTCAGCCCTTTGTTTCAGAGTGAATATACTTGACATAGCCGCCACTGCTCCCAAAGCTGGAGTTTTACAAAAAGTGCCCCTGGAGCAATTCACCCGTGGGGTCTCAGTTCCACCCGCTTCACTCACTGACTTCACTCACAGGACTGGGGCCCTGGCAGGGACACGATGAGGCAGCCAGAGGGTGCCCCTTGGGTGGGCCACATGTCCCTGGTCTCCTCCTTCGTGTGTGCAAGGCATATAAGTGGCAACTTCTGTGACTCAGTCACAGAAGTGTGGAGTCAGTACTGGGGATGGAGCTTTCTCCTGGGAAAAGAAGCGTTCAACAAGATGGCCTCAACTCCAGGAGGGAGCTTCAGTCTTCATGGGAGCCTGTTTACTGGCACACAAGGATACTGGGTTTACATAAAAAAAACAAACGTAAATGTCTCCTTTTCCATATTCTGGGTAATGAAACCAAACCAGAAAAAAGGAGTTTGTGAGTTCTGTTCCTCTTGATTTTTTCCAGCAGAGGTCACCATTTTCATGATCTAGATGGGTTTCAAAGCCATAAACAGGAACTGTCAGGCTCTAGAAGTTAGAATAGACAGATTATTGAAGGAACCCTGGAAGTCGAGCTCTCAGCTCCTGGAAATGAGATCAGACCCCCTACAAGGCACTTTATCCTGTCGATAAAGAAAAAAAGCAATTGTCCAGAAAATGTGAGACCCTGTATTCAAGGGAAGTTTCCCCTGAGCCAAGGTATTGCATCTCCTTTGAACATTTGCACACACACAGTATTACAGTTTTAAAGTTAGACTGGCGACTTTAAAATGTGGCTTTTCCCAAACTCTTTAGAACATTTAACACAGAGAAAAAGTCATAGACGTGACTGCAAGTCTCTGCTGTCCTATGATTTTAGTTGGACCCATCCTGTAGAATTCACTCTCCAGGCGTTGCCAGTGACTTTGGCTTTGTGGGATCTGGGTTCTCTAGTGGCCAGAGTGGTTCAGCCCCTCGCTTCTCTCCTTGTGGACTCTGTGGGTGATGCCATCTGGCAAGCATCCTGTCTCAGGTTGAAGGCAGTGAAACCACCCCATGTAGCCTGGGCTCCATGTCCCAATCTGTCACAGCAAAGCCAGGATCTGGCAGCTCTTGCTGGAACTTGAGGGATACCCCATATCTGAGAGAATGGGAGCTGCTGGCCATAAGAGGTACACACAAACCTCTGTGCATGGACATTCCAAAGTGCGTGGGTCTCCCAGCACGTTGTCACTTGGACTGTCTGTGGCACATGCATCTTTCTACAGTAAGTCGGGATGGAGGGTCGGTAGTCAAGCTTGCTGGTCCACCATGGACTGCCGCGTGTGTCCGCTCCCGGACAGCAGAGGGCAGTAGAGGAGTGTGTGTGTGGCCAGTAACGAGCAGTCCAAATGGGGCATGTTCTTGTGAGAGATGGCTGCTGAATTGTGGGACAGAGGTGTCCACTCTTAGAGGACGGATGAACAATGCCAAGTAGGAATGCAGTGTTTATACCATTAAGTTGTTCATTGCAAGTTATAGCTGTTTGCTTCAGAGGAGTGGAAAAGTCAGTCTCAAACTCTGCACGCGCTTCAGATCACCAGCAGCAGCTGTGAGTCAAAACAGGCCGCTGACTTGTTTTGTAGAAGAGTCATCAGGATCCACATGGTTCTGCTGGAAGCTGGTTTATACCCAGCACTCAAGAAACGAGCATCAGTTCACCAATAAACGTGCCTGTCACTCCCCATGCAGCCAAACTAGCCCTCATCCATACTACGTGGCAACCCTGATCTGCTTCCCTGGGCCTTGGCTCCTCCACTGGGTGGTGGTGACAGCGGCGGTGGTGACAGCACCAGCCAGACACCACGTGGTACAGTATCTGCATGTTGATCCCACTTCCAGCCCCCACGGCCACAGTCAAAGCCGATCCTTGGCTCCGGGGCTTGTATCACGCCATCTCATAAATAATGCCACCACCCACCCATGAGGAGGCAGGGATCCTTGGTCTTCCTCTTTCCCACACCCTGCACAAGCCCTCCTGATCCCACTCTGAAGAACGTCCCAACCTCCCTCCCAGTCCCATCGCCATGCTCTCTGGGCGACCCCTTTCACCACCCAGTTGCAAGAACCACCCTCTCCCAGCCCTCCCAGCTATGGTGATGTTCATGTTGATAGATCAGACCTTCCCATTCCCTAAATGGATTCCTTTATTGCTGCTCATTCATTGTGGCATGCAACCTATTCCCTGGGGTGGTCCCCCAAGTCCCAGCTGTTGCTCCCGCCTGCCCGCCCCAGGCTTGGTCGACTCAGGACCTTCCCATGTGATGGTGCCCTGCCTGGAGGCTGTGTGACCTGGGGATGTGACCAAACCTCCTGGGCCTTGGCTTCCTCCTCTGAAATAAGGAGCTTGGCCCTTTCTGGCAATGGCCTTCCCATTTCCTTCCCAGAGACAGCAGTTCTCCTGGATGTGTCTTATAATAACCCTCTACTAGCATGATCCGGAAATACTCTGAGTAGTTAGCTGCAGGCTCATTGGAAAATATTTCAAGTATCATGCAGGAGCATAAGACGCTTTGAACCTGAGATGAGATGTTAACCAGCAATGTTGTCAGCTCACAGAGGGACACCTCAGGGCCTAAGATGACAGCGGGCAGGGGATACCACCCTTCCTAGAGAGTAAGTCTGTTGCCCTCTCGCCGAGTTGGATCTGAATCATCAGCTACGTGTGGGTTTGTCTCCACTGGCATTCTACCCCTCCTTTATGAAACACGCATTTTTAAGGTCTGCTGTTCTCATCAGCAGGACAGGTTGTCATTCCAAGTTAGATTGTCAGGCCCCCAAACCATATTCTTCCATTGCCTATAGCAGAACGTAAATAATTATATGCTCTTAAGCCAGCATACCATGGAAAGTGAGGGTGGCTTTCTGAAATGCATTTATTTATAAACAGAGCCAACCCCACACCAATTCAGTCCAGTTCTGTGCACCTTGCTGGGTGCCCACAGGATGCCGGTCACCTTCCCCATGCAGGGTGGGTGACAGGTGGCCCCAGGCAGCTCTCTGAGGACTGGCACTCATGAAGGGAGACTGTGTGCAACAGTGTCATGGGGAAACTTAGTGACGAACAGAGGGAGGCCCTTGTGCTCCGTGGTAACAGAGTCAGCAGGGAGGGATCAGGCAGAGCCTGTGGTGACGGGATTGAGGAAGGGAACAGGGAATGCTGTTTGAGGGAGGAGTCAGGTGTGCAGAGAAAGAGGCTGTGCGTGGCCAGACACAGGGGCTCACATGTGTCATCCCAGCACTTTAGAAGGCTGAGGCCGGAGGATCACTAGAGGCTGGGAGTTCGAGAGAAATGGGCAGTGACAAGTAGTGTCCTCTGGGAAACAGCCAGAGCTTGAGAGGGTCTGTGGCCTGCAACAGTTGGAAGGGCCAGGCACCAAGTCAGAAGGCCTGGTGCATCCCATGTGCGCTCTAGAATGTTGGAACTGCACCCTGCAGTGCAAATAATAGCAATAACAGCCCACCTAGAGACTCACCCAGCATACCTTGCACTCCTTGATCAGCTAATGAGACTTTGGCCCCAGGGGTCAGCCGCTGCTGGGCCTACCTGGAGCCCCTATGTCATTCTCCCTCCAAGAGAACAGGAGCCATAGAGACCTGAGCAGTTGACTCCACACATCTAAGTGTCGCCAAAGTGCCTGCCTCAGTGGCCTGCTAGACAGCCAAGCATGAGGAGCACCAGCCCCCAGCCAAGTCGTGGGTGTGCTGCCGTCATGGCCACCTGTGTCTGGCCACCCATGCCATATTTCTGTCCGCACTGCAGCACCTCTTCCCTCTGCCAGATATCCCACCAGGAGAGATGTCTGTCTGGAAGGAACGCCTCTGGTGGCAGGGAAAGCTGGGAGGAGGAGAGCCGCCGTGTCCGTGACTCAAGGAGGAATCACTTTCCCCTTGACTCTGGAAGACAAGGGAGGTGCTCCTCTCCCAAATCCCAGTTGTCAAAGCAGCGCTCAACTAACATGGGGGCACAGGTCAGCAGCAGTCTAGCTCACACCCAGCGCCACCTCTCGGAAGGGCGTCTTCGGCCAAGTCAGACTTGTAGTGGACAGACTTGGAAACAACCAGACTTTTCTTTCACACTCCTCAAGCTTTCTATCCTCTTGACACTTTTATAATTGAAAAGGATTGTAACTATATTAAGGAAAACTGCCCATGTTAGAGAAACTAGTGGTGACTTTGATTCTGCATGCTGTCTTCCAGGCAGCCCACACAGTGACTGTTTTGCATCATGGTCCCTGTAGCGCTCCTCAGTCAGCTGAGGTCAGGCTTGGTCCAGAATACACCCAAGTCTCAGATGCTCACCCTGCATCTCTACACAGGCCCACAGAGGGCTGTGCTCCTCAGGCCTCTCCCACCCAGACCCAGGGCTCAGGTCCCATCATGACAAGCACTCCCATGGTCCTGAGCCAGGAAGGCATGGCGGCACATGCAAGAGCCCCCAGAAGTCCCACTGGAAGTCTCACCCATGAGCTCAGCGCACCTTTCCAGCCAAAGCAAGTCACCTTCGAGGCGGCAGGGCTGTCCATCTGCTGTGTGCCTGTAAGGGCAAGGATGTATCATGGAAGCCCCAAATCAGGGCGCTCCCATCATGTTGACCTATTCTGAGGAAACCATCCAGAGGACAGGTCAACAAGGCCTTGGGTTTATTAACACTTACAGGAGGGACCAATGGTGATCCATTGGTACAAAGCTCGCCGCACTACAACAGAAATGGGAGAGATGATGTGCCCCCAGCGTGGAAAAGAGGGCAGGACATAGCAGGCATCATATGTAGAGAGGCAGGACCAGGGATGCTTACCCTCTTGGTGACTGCCTTAGAATATGTGGATGGGCACAGCTCCAAGGGTGTCTTGACGGAGCACAGATGGCCTTTGCCAGTGGCCTCTACATGATTGGTTAGGGAACAGTCATCAGCAGCAGAGGGGGAGGGGGCTTATTTGTGGATTTGCCCCACATCTGACAATGGCCCTGTGTGTCCTAGAAGTCTGTCATATTCTATCATGAACCAGAGTGTGCTAAGCCATCTTCCTACCATTAGACATTTGGGCCAGAAACAGGGAGTTTATGTATGATTCTAGAAAGTGTTGGTAAAGAAAAAATGATCCCACAATGTTCATTAAAGTACAGGTCATTCTAGACCATTGAGAAGGTATAGGGACACCCCCACAGGGTCTTGCAGTGGGGGAGAGACTGGGCCTGACTCCAAATACAGCACGGGCAAGGGGATGTTTACAGTCAAGCAGCAGAGTGGAAGGCAACTGAGGAGGGTATTGGGGTCGGGCATCCAGGCTACACCCCCTGGAGGTGAGCCAGGGTGATCAGACAGTGCTGGGAACAGCAAGGGTGGGTCGCTGCAGGTATCAAGGGTGGTCAGATATGGGATGGGAGGTTCTCACAACCTTATCGGCAGGGCTTTCTTTTAAAGCTGGATTTTGCAGGGACACACAGGTGGGCTCAGCAGAAGATCCAGAAGCCTGACTAAAGTAGGCCAAGCAAAGACATCACATATTTGGATGTTTGATGGCTCCGTCCCCTGTAGCATTCGGCATCCTCCACACAAGATCCCTTGTGCACATACACGTGTGCACATACACACACGCAGGCATGCACACACACACACAAGCACCCCCACGCACAGTCTACTACCAGCCCCACACCAGCAGCATCCTGCTCGTCGCCCAGCTGTGGTTTGCAGCAGTGGAAGTGTGTAAAGCAGAGGTCCTGTCACACCCAGCCCCATGGCCAGCCCATTATGCAGGCTTCCTCTCGCAGCAAGAATTCACAGTCTCATCTGTCTTCCAGGTCCATCAGCTTCAGCTGCAGCTACAGTCACATGGATGCTGCACACAAACACACACACACACACACACACACACACACACACACCTGCTTACCTGCTGGCCCTGTGGCCACAGAATGGGAGAATAGGCACTATGGGAGACCCACACTATGCTGGACCGACTGTCTGCATGTCCCCATGGGCCCACCCCTCCCTCCACAGCTCTCTCTCCGGTCTACCATGTTGAACACAGCATGCTCCCCCACCTGAACACAGGCCCGGCACACGGTGGTCCACGTCCAAGTGAGAACAGAGCGAGCTTCCGGAGTAGGTTCCAGCCATGCCATCTGTCTGTCCAGGCCCAAGTACTGCTGGGGCTTTGAATTGCATGACTGTGTCCTTCCAGTCTTCCAGGTAATTAGTGGGCACTGAAAGCACCCTCCCACCGGGCAGTCACATTTAACTAGCGGCCAGTGACTGGGAGGCCCCAGCTGAGGCTGTCTCAGAACTGGAAGGCTGCTCAGCCCTTGATGGGGAAGGTAGAAGGGGGTCAGAGTCACGCAGGGCATGAGGCGGGCTCTGCAGCCCAGGGGTGGATGGAGGGCCCCATGCCAGGCATGGCTCAGGTTCACAGGCACCACCAAGCCCTTGTGGCAAGCAGGGGATGGAGAGACCCCATGAGGGAGCCACAGCCTGTGGCTCATGAGGGAAGTGTCCGGTGGACATGTCCGGAGCACAGAGAACTGAAGCACATCCAGGAAGGAAAGCCAGGGCTGGCAGGGACTGAGGGACATGGCGGGATCCCGGGGCAGCTGTGACCCGGCTCTGGGTTGGCTGCTTGTTAATGGTATTCCCTGGCAAGTTGTGCTTGGGCTTCCTACTCTATAAAATGGGTTCATAATGGCACTCCCTCCCAGGGAGGGTGTGGAGATTAAACAAAATAACACAGGTGAAGGACAGGATGCCAAGGACCCCACACAGGAAGGCAGCTTGGTGAGGGCTCTTGGGTCCCAGAGGCATCAGGGGACGTGGCAGTCCCAGGACTAGGACAGCCAGGCCCGTGTAGAAGAGCACTGACTGCAGAGGAGAGGGGGGTTGCTGCAAGGAAGAGGGGCCCTGGCAGAAGGCCTCGGCGTGCACAGCAATGTGTCTTCCTGCAGTTGGCTCAAGATGCAGGAAACATCAGAAGATGCAGAAGACAGCAGAACCTTGAACACGTGTGACAGGTCCAGGGGGATGCATGTTGGGTGGTTCCACTCACGGAAGGTGTCCCCAGCAGCCAGACCCACAGGGTCGGAAAGTGAAGTAGGATGCCGGGGAGGGGTGGGATGTGCTGTGTAGTGGTCCAGGGCTCAGCTGTGCAGAACAAGAAGAGCCCTGGAGGTGGGTAGTGGAGATGCCTGCCCGGCTGTGCATGCACGTCATACTGTGAACTGCATGCTTAAGAATGATACTCTCGAGGTGGCTAAATGGCACATTTTAACTTCCATACGTATATTTCACCACAATTTAAAAAACCAAGGATGTCTGTATCAATGTGCACTTTATAAGAATGTATCAAGGTGTCCATTTTGGTTCATTGCTAGTAACAAATTTGCCAATCTAGTGCGTCATGTTGGTGACAGGGAGATGGCTCAGACAGCAAGAAGCACTGGGAGAAGCCTCGGTACTTGTCATTTTTTTGTGTGTGAATCTAAAACTGTTTTACAAAGTTTATTTTTAAATAAAAATCGATGCAGAGGATGGAAAGAGGCAGATATAAATCTGCTTGGCTAGAGGAGGGGGACCAATATCTCAGCATCAGAGACTGAATATTGTTTGGAAATCACATGCACAGGAGGAGAGGGAATGAGGATGAGGGCTGGTCTCCCAGGTAAACGGGTGGCCCTGGGAGGACTCAGGTGAGGTTGAGGGTTGGTCTCCCAGATGAGCAGGTGGCCCTGGGAGGATTCAGTCACCGGGTGCCCTGTGCACACACCAATCTTGCTTTGCACACCTGTGGGAGGAAATCAGAAACACACATGATGGATTGAGAGTGGTTTAGGCTCCATGTGGGGATGCTGACCACACCCACATCCTTGGTCATTTTCTTTTTTTTTTTTTTTTGAGTTGGAGTCTCACTCTGTCGCCCAGACTGGAGTGCGGTGGCCACTCCCAGCCACTGCAGCCTCGACCTGCTGGGCTCTGGCAATCCTTCCGCCTCAGCCTTCCGAGTAGCCGGAATTACAGGCATGCACTACCATGCCCGGCTGATTTTTGATTTACTGTAGAGATGAGGTCTCACCAAGTTGCCCAGGCGGGTCTCGAACCCGCGGGCTCAGGCAATCCACTCACCTCAGCCTCCCAAAGCGTGGGATTACAGGCTGAGCCACCGAGCCCAGCTGGTCATTTTCTTAAAGCAAAGCAAAAGCCTGACCATGCAGAAGGACCCGATGGCCCAGAGCAGGCCTACGTAAGAGTGTGGAGCTGGATGACTGGCATGTGGACTGCAGTAGGATCGTCAGCCTGTTGGAGCCACCTGTTGAGTGTGGATTCTGGAGTCAGAGGTCATGGGATAAGACTGTGCCATTTTAGCTTTGTCCCTGGAAAGTTCTTATGAATCAGATCCAGCTTAGCACTCAGTATGGACTCCTGCTGCTTTCTATTCTTACAGTAACCAGTGGTGTTATTTCCATGGTGTGTTATATGAAGAAATTCGAGCTAGATCACACTAGACGTCAATAGCAGAAGGGATCCAAGTGTGTACTTCCTGCCTGGCTATGAGAGGATGGACTGTGTCTTAGCACCTTTTACAACCATCAAGTTAGTTGAGCCCAGTCATGACAGACTTGGTCACACCTGGCAGTGAGGTACTTGCCCAAAGGTCTGACCAGGCCAGGCCTGCTAGGAAGAGCCGCAGGGCTAGGAACAATGCCCAGGGGTGCTCCACACCACGCCCTCTGGGAGCAAATAGTGCATGTTGTATCAGTTGGAGTTCTTCACGGTGCTGCAGGACAGACTGACGGTCAGCATGGGAAGAGGGAGAGGTGCTTTAGAGGATGTGGGATGCTGGCATGGCAGGGCAGGATAAAAGGTGTGCACTTGGCTGCTGGGAAGGTGGGTGTGGGGGACCAGGGGAGGTGAATGTGGAGGGGCAATGGGCGTCAGGGGCCAGGGGAAGCGAGCATCGGGGGCCAGGGGAGGTGGATGTGGGGGTCGGGGCAGTGGGCGTAGGGGGCCGGGGAAGGTGGACATTGGGGGCCTGGGAAGGTGGGCATGGGAGCCTGGGGGAGGTGAATGTGGGGATCGGAGGTGGTAAGTGTTGGGGGCCTGGGAGGCTCCTGAGGCCTGGCTAAGGCAGGAAATCAGTCCCTGGTGTCTATTCCATACAGTAAGAGTCCAGGGCATTCAGTGGTGTGCTGTGACAGGTGTTGGTGTTAGACCCTTCGTGTCTCTGAGTTCTTGTGGTCCCTTACCTTCCTGGGGTGTCTTTAGTGTGGCTCCCAGGAAGGAGAGGCTGGGCACAGGCACAGCACAGGACAGGGAATATGAGGCCTGAGGTCGCACTCACCATGGCCATGATGTGCCGACAGCCTTCAACGCATGCTTCCTGAGTGGACGATCATCTTGGAATGGAGGCAGCAACACTGTGCGTGAATGTGTTTGTGCGTGTGTCTTTGTGCAGTTTTGGTTACCGTGTGAGTCTTTTTTTTTATTTGCTTAGTCACCACCATACACTATGCCTCTGAGATTAGGGATCCTGTCATTAGTGTCATGCCCATACCCTGCACAGCACCTGCAAGGTTTTCCACAGTGAGATGGGATCCCAACAGTTTCCTCAATTCTAGCTCAGGATGCATGACGTCCTTTATTCTGAGTCCTGTCAGACCATCCTGTCTCAGGCCAGCCCGTCCCTAGACGCCCTCAGTGAAGGTTGGACAATAGCTATACCCAATGGGAGCTTGGGATCAGAGGTCTAGGGATTCCGCCTAGTTCCAAGCGCCATTTATCCTGTGACTCTCCGTCTTCCAAGTGGACGTCCCCTTGGCTATCCAGAGAAGCGTGGCAAGTGACAGCATTGTCCTCGCATTGCTCACCAGCTTTGTTTGTCTTGAACCATACATTCAGCAAAATGAACGCTTATACCACCAACCTGCAGCCCTCAGGGAATGTGCTGGAACACAGATGCATCACTGGACTGTGTGGGGCCCCTGGGAAGCCTTGGGCCTCCGGAATGCTTGGCCTAGTTCACTGTCCCCCTTTCTTGTTCTGGAACATATGCACCTGGTGGCTGAAGCGGTTAGCAGTTATGCTAATGACGTAGCCCTGGGCAGACCCACCCTGATACCCACCTCTGTACCCTTCCGCTGAGTGGTCTGTGGCCTGTTCTGAGCCTACCCACTAACGAGAGACAGAAGAGCTCCTGGCCTGGCACTGGAATCTTTACATGATGCGTAGATTAAAATGATTTCTCTGTCCTAATTAGCTGTAAAGACTTGGCACATAACAGCTTGGAGGCTTTCCATTTCTAAAACTGGTGCCCAGAACACTGCTGAGTGGCCTCCTTCAGGGAAAGCTGTGTTGTCTTCAATTAATCCATCGTTGAGCTTCTCAGTGGAAAGAGGTCAAATCTTTGGGTTATTCTTTCTACCCAATAATGACAAGAGAAAAATGTCATATGAGGTACACAGGTGTATGCCTGGGCCTCCACTCCATGTCTGATTTTTCTTACATGCCTCTTCCTTTCCAGCACCTGATGAACTGCTCAGATGGTGGTGCACAGCCGAGCTTCCCATTGGCAGCAGCAGTTCCTGCTTCTTGTCCAGCTCACAGAGTCAGAAAGCACCACGTGCTCTCTTCCCTGTGTTACCAATGCTAGAGCATCTCTTGGGGGCAGGATGGAGGCTGAGGCAGCTCTCGGCAGTTTGCACCAGAGATACCGGCTCCAGGGGTCCCTCCCCTGTTTCCAAGAAAATCTAGTAGATGCCCATGGCTAGGAGAGGGGAGCCTGAACTCATGCAATGGAGACAACCTCAAAGCTGAGTTTGTGACTGTACCTTAGATGCCTATATTTAAGTAGTTCAGTTTAGGACAAGGAGTGGGGGTGGGAGGTAAAAGCCCAATGTCAAGTCTAGGACAAGGGTGCTCTCAGGGAGACAGCTTGCCTTTTAGATCCTGCTCCAAGGAATGGGGAAGAGAAGGCCGTTCACACACCTGCCAGGAGTGTTTATTGTTTCCTTCAAGCAAATTCTGAATGCAAAAGAATTAAGTGTATGTGAACATCCTTAAAGCGGTGGGGTGAGTGACCCCAGAACCCTCACCACTCCTCCAGCCCTATGCTGCATCAGAAGGAAACAGCGACAGCAACAGTCGTGACATAACTGGTCCCCATGGTAATCTCACTTGTAATTTCTTCTTAATTAGTGATCAGGGCATTCTGAGAATAAGTTGCAAACTCAGGAAAGACATGTGCTCCTTTAATAGTGAGTAATTAAAAAGCTGTCATGGTAATGAGCACTTCCAGAGCCTTGGACCTGGTAAAGCTTGTGTTTGCTTAGGAGTTCCTGGTTTAAACAAAGCCCATGTGTGTTTGTGTGTGTGTTGTGCCAGGGAGGAGAGGGAAGTGTGTGAGTTGGTGGCTCTGAAAGGCCTGTCCCTCCTTTCTGTCCTCTCTCTCCTGGGGTCTCACCCAGCTCGGAACGTCAGGCATCTCATCCACGGAGACGATTACTTTGGAAAAGAAAGGACCATGCTAGTCATATATTGGATGAGCCGTTCTGGGTAAAGGGATTAGACCTCATTTCAGAGATGGCCAAATTCCATCGTCTGGGAGAGCCAGCAGGGTGGGGGCAAGGCGGGTTTCCTTCCATGGATTAAGGGGGGTAGAAGACACAGCGTTGGTCCACTCTCTCAGTCTGTCTCAGGCCATGCTGCTTCCCCCATGCTGTCCTCATCATAGCACAAACACGGTCACGTTTTACATGTCACTTCACAAGGAAAAGGCAGGAGGATGCCACGTTTAGGGAACATGGCTGAGGAGGGTCTCCTCTGCCCCCATCCCTGCCAGCCATGCTCTCAGCCGTGCTGGTTGCAGGAGGATGCCACATTTAGGGAACGTGGCCAGGAAGGTCAGCACCTCCTTCCCTGTCCCCACCAGCTATGCTGCTCAGCTGTGGCAGCTTCAGGAGGAAATACTACAGCCTGTGGCTTGATCAGTGGAGTCATTTGTGTTAAAGCCACTGGAGACAGAGCCATAGGCCTCCAGAGAAAGCTTACAGGTACCAGGAGTGCTGACCAGAAGGCCAGTGATGGAGTCTCGGCAAAGGAGATGCCGACCTGGGGCTAGAGCTCATGCCAGGCGCCCTCTGAAGTCACTCAGAGCTTGGGAGTCCCCTTACTGCCAAGGCCACACCTGCAACCCTGGCCTGCTTCCCGGCAGCAGAGGGCTAGGGAATGGCTGGGACCTCAAAGCTTGTGGCCCAGCCTGTACACAGAGAGGCTGAGAGACAACAGGGCCTCCTGGAGCTCAGGTCACCTCTGCCTGCCCTCCCCTCTACATCTCACGGCTAGATGGTCATGGGGTGGCGTCAGGTCTCTGCAATGTCAATCCAGCCTCCGCCTCCCTCCCACATCACCACGGCAGTCGCTGCAGGGGCCGTCTTGGCACCGGGCTGAGGCCTCTGTGGAGAAACTTTTGCAACCTTGCCTGTTGAGCAGTGAAGCGATGGCACCACAAGGGACTGGGACAGGCTGTTCTGTCATTCTGACCTCAGTGTCAGCAGAAAGGGACAAAAACAAATAGACCCAAAAGTAAATTAGAGATGAACATAGACAAAGGGGTGAGGGGGGCATTTTTAGGGGGAAAAATTATGTAAATCAGGAGGAAGAGTCAAGACCATAGTCAAAGGCCACGAAACCTACATGTTGTCAGCAAAAATAAGGCTGGTTCTCTCAAGCTTGGCCTTCCTGGCTTCCTCTGCATATGGTTCAACTTGGAACCTTTCTCCCCCTCCCTTTGCCATGGACTGTCCACATCCTCTGATCCAGTGACCCTCTGTAACTAGTTCCATATGCTGTGCATGTCTACTTGTAAAGCAACTCTAAGGAAATTCCTCTAGCTAGGGTCGTGTCATCGTGTTTTGCATTCCTTTCAACGGGAGGAATGTGTCTGGTATGGCTTAAACATCGCAGAGAATGAGGAACGTGCCTGCGTCTTATAGGAGGCGAGATCCTGTGTCCTATTAAGCTGAAAGAAGGTGTCCTAGATATTTGGGGCTAAGTTTGGACCCAATGAAAGAGAAGGGCTTGCATTCTTGAAGAATCTCTAGCAAAAGCAAGCCTTAAGCCATGTGTTAGAACCCAGATGAGAGGCAAGAACAAGCACGTGGGATCTCAGACATTAGTGCTTGAGACCCACCTGGCGTCCTTTTTAGACAGATAGGGTCCTGGGCCTTATGCAGGGATCCTGCTTCTGTCGATCAGGGTTGGGGCCCAGACCAGCACCCGGGTGACTCTGGTTGGAGTGGCCCGTATACCACACAGGAAGCACTAACACAGCACAGCCTCCGGTCACAGCAGGAGGAAGCTATAGTGGGGGGGTGAAGAGATCCGTAAACACCACATGGCTGGTGTAGACGGTGCTAGGACCGAGGTCTCCCAACACCCTGCCCACATGTCACCCTCTGCTTCTCTTGTAAGAGGCATCGTTGCACAGCGGCTGAGAACGGACTCAAGAACCAGGCTGCCTGGGTTCAAAGGCCACCTTGACCTCCGCAAACCACGAGACCCTGTGCAAGTCTCCCTACCCTCTGAGCCTTGGGGTGTTAGTGAAGTTGGGATGGTAATGCCTGCTTGCAAGGTCGTGGGGAATGGCACACGCTAAAACACTCAAAGCTCTCACACAGTGGCCCACAGGGAAGTTCAGGTGAGTGCTCGAGAATGAAGTCAGCTTCTTGTGCTTATTATGGTGAATGATCCCAGCCTGAGCTCTGTTTACCTGTAAGGCCTCCAAAAGTACATCCACAAAGCCACAGGCCGGCAGGGTGTCTCTGGGAGTGAGAGGGTCTGCAAAGCTGTGGAGACGTGCCTTCCCAGCCAGCCACGCAGTCCCTGCAGCTCCGGCAATGGGCAACCAATGCGGGACTCAGCAGTCCCCAGGCCAGAGCCCCGGGGAGCTCAGCCTTCAACCCTGTGCCTGTGGTGGCCGTGAGGTCTGTAGACACAGAGCCGTGGCGCCAATGGCAACAAACAAAAGC